>CM053750.1:2335523-2347897 GCA_028658305.1 Pachyuromys duprasi | reverse complement strand
CACTTCTCTCACGAGGCGCCTCCATTCACCGAAACCCTATTGAGAGTCCACTGCGCGCCTGGGGCAGCGAGGCGCATCCAAGAGTGCGGGGTTCTTGGGAGAGGGGCCGACCCCAGTAAAAACTGATGATGATGTGACAGCAACAACTCCTACTACGGAGGTCTCTAATTTAAGGCCAAAGACGAAATGGGCGGCAGCCCACCATCTTCTCTTGGTGGACCCTCGAATGGAGAACACTTTCTCCCGCTGGGCTGGACCGCCCCTGGCCGGGCGGGAGAGATTATAGACTGCAGGGATGAACTTAGCTGGGGAAGCCAGCACCCCGCCGCAGACGCAAAGAACATCTCTGTGGGCGTGCGGGAACCTCGGTCGCCGCGCGCGGGGGCGCAGAGGGAGGAGCTGAGTCACCAGCTCTGGAGGTACTGCCTGGACCACGACAGCGGGGGCGGGGGGCGCTCGCGTCACCCTCTACGTGTGGGCGTGATGCAAATACAGCCCGGCGAGGGGCGGGCGCGGCTGGAGGGAGGGCTGGGAGACCCAGCCTGTCTGGGAGCGCGCGTGTGTGCGTCAAAAGCACCCGGGTGATGGATGCCCCGTGGCGCGTCCTATGCAGACAGCAGCGACTGGAGGCGCTGGGGTGGGAGGAAGGACTGCGGCAGGGGCGCCAGGGAAAGCCGGCGCGGCACGGTAGAGGCGAAGGAAGGGCTCTGCAGTGCGCCACAGTGTAGCGCTGGGTAGGCGTCGTCGCAGCGACCAGCGGTCCCCTGGGTACCAAGACGTGAGGCATCTTTTAAGTCTCTGAAGGATGCGCCAACATTCCGTTCTTTCGCCGGACTCCCTTCCTTCCTACTTAGCTGATTGACTAAGAAAAAAAAAAAAAGGCTTTTCAGTTGAGTTCTTGTCCTTAGTCGGTGTGAGACAGTGCTCTCGGAGTCCATTCGTTTTATCTTAGCAAGCTTCCAAAGTGCTCAAGTTTTCAAGCAAAAGCTTTCATGGTTGAGTTCATCAGGTTCCCTAAGGCCAATCCATTCCCCGGGGCTTTAAGTGTCTGGCGTCTAAGTGGCATTTGAGGCTTAGACAACAACGTGGCACATTTTATTAACTATAAAAAGTGCATGTTAAAAGAATTGTTGATTTTTGTGCTCCCTGAAGGAAAATTAAAAACCGAATCCACCTTTTTCTTTAAGGCTACATTCTGGGAAGCCTATAGCAAAGCCTTGACTGAATGAACGCAAATTGGTAGTACGTGACAAAGGGATTAAAGAGAGGGAAAGACTATCAGGCAAGTAAGGGGAGAGGGAGAAAAGTAGCTATCCAGAAACCTAGACAAAGATCTGGCTTCCCATTTCTCCATAGATGGTCATTGGCCACCTAGAACCTCCCTGCTGGCGTCCATCCTCCACGGTAAAAAACAGTAAAAGCCATCTCATGGCAGACTTCATTTGCCTCACAGAGCTGTGTTCAGACAGCCTTGGAAGCACTAGAAAATATGAAATAAACCCCTTCCAGAAAAAAGAAAACGCTTTTCTTTTTAAAAAAAAAGGGGGGGGGAGCCTTTCCCAGCATTGTCCCTTTAATGAAATTTAATGTTCCCTGTCAACACATGCAGACAATAGTCTTTTCCTGACACTGATCTAAAAGCGGTGTCATTAGCTGCTGTCCGGAGAAGGCGGGAGGGGACGAAAGGTCTGGAGGACATCTGGCTGCTTTGGGTGATGTAGTGGAGAAATAAATTCACTTTTGTGGCTCCATGACGGGGAAAGTCGTTTCTCTGGCCTTACTAATAGATTAACCTAAGAGCTTCTAGGTCAAAATTGTGATTATTGTGTTATATTTCTTCAATGGCTTCAGGGAGCACGTGCAGTTTCCAGCCTCAGGGAGATTACCGAAAAGATGCCATGATGTGCCGCATGTCACATGATCATCAGAAACCCACTTGCTTATGACCAGAAATGTGAGCGCTTGTTCTGAAATAAATTTGTTGATGACACGTTTTATGAATAAAAGCATCTGGTTTGTCAGTTTGTCATCTTGGCCAGCTCATCTTACCACATCTTAATGGTAGATTTCTTGGGATGGTGAAAGTGAAAATGCTCTCCTGAGTCTATGCAGTTGCATTATGGGAGAAGCCTAAATCCACCCGTGTGTTCCGTGGTTGCTGGAGTTTCTCTCTGATGCATGTTCACAGAGCACACATCTGTTTAAACCCATCCTTTACATTAGGTCCGTTTGCAAGGGTCAGAGAGGCCGTCTCACACCTCCCATACTACCCACTGTCTGCAGTTCTCTCTCACCACGGCATGGTTATTATTATTACTTTTAAAAGTGTCTTTACAATGGAGAACCCAATGTAAAATTTTGCAGCAAATTGAATCAGGAAAGTCTTTCTTGAGACAGCTAAGAACAGTAAGAGGATGTGATTACTATTTAACTCTTGCGAGAAACATCTGAATGGTGTATGAAGACACTGTTTGGTTTTTTATCACAAAACTCTCCACAGGGAGGGCCAGTTAGTGAGCATTGCACATCATGGCAGCTGACACCGTTGAGCAAGTTGAACAACATGAAGTAAACAGATAGAGTGAGTGAACTGGATAGTTTGGTTCTAAAATCTTCCATGTCAAGAAATAGAAAAATATATGAGTTATATTTTAAATTTGAATTTTTAGAAAGTAGAATATAAAAAATAGTTTATTAATTCATTGAATTGTACATGGAGCTCTATTTTTGTAGAAGAAGTGGTCCACTCAATTCTGTGTTGTGCCCTTTAGAGTATGTATAGCCTAATTTCTAATTAAACAATTTTCAAAGCTTGATTTTTTAGCATTTTATTATATTTTGTTCAATCTGTTATTTCTACAACTAAAACAGGATAAATATAAATATCTCACTATTTTAGCTTTCAGTTTTACAGCTTTTTTATGATATCTGCTTTACATGATACCATGTGGGGTTCCCCCCCCCCCAGCTTACAAGCTGTGGTGAAATTCATACAACATGAATGCATCATTGTTACCACTTTAGAGTGACATTAAGTGTGTTGGCGCTGCTGGCAGCTGTCCCCACCGGCACTCAGAAATATTTCCTCTCACTTCCTAAAGCTGAAACCTGCCTCCACTGAATGGTGTCTCTCCCCCAGCTGCTAACAGCCACCATGCCACCCTTTGTCCCTATGACTGTGACCACTTTAAGTCTTTCATATAAACGGAATCCTGTAATTTTTGTCTTTCTGTGCTTTCCTTATTTCTCTTGGCATAATTTCCAGAAGTTTTAATGCATATTAGACTTTCTTCCCTTACTAAGACTGAATGATATTCCATGTGTGCATAGATCCATTTACCTTTGGACACTTGGAGTACTTTTATATGTTAAGTATTATGAATTGTGATCCCCCATCTTGATATACAAATCCCTTTTGAGACCATGCTTTCAGTTCTTTGGAGCAAGTATCCAAAAGAACTGCTGTTTCTTGTGTTAATTATATTTTTACTTTTGCATAACTGTTACACTATTTTCCACAGTGATTATAACTTTTTACATTACCCTCGACAATGAACAAAAGTACCAGTTCTTTTCCTCCAAAACAAACAAGTATGTGTTAATTTCCTGTTGTGTGTGTGTACATGTGTGTATATATGCATACTTACTGATATATGTATGTCTGTGCACGTGCACATGGAGGCCAGAGGGCTGCGTTAGATATCTTTTCATTTATGCTCCCTGCACCTTATTTTTGGGACAGGGTCTCTTGGGAGGCCTGGACCTCACTGTTTCAGCTGGATGGGCCAGCGATCTCCATGGATCCTGCTGTCTCTGCCTCCCAGTTCTGGGATTACATGTTCATACATGTCCATACATGTTCATCCACTGCACCCAGCCACTGATGTGGCTAAAGTTCGAGGTCAAGAAGCCTCTACATCAGAGCGTACTGAGGTCTTGTTGTTCACAAAGTTCTTGAGACAGAAGGGGCAACGCAGTTCCCTCTCAAAGAAGGAACCAAGGCCCAAATTTGTAATACAACATTCTGGAAATTAAATTCCAGATATGAACTGGGAGGCAGCAGGTGCATTTATGCTAAAACATTGCTTGTTGTTTACGTGAAATTTTAAAATTATCTCGGATCCCTGTATTTTTATTTGCTAAGCCCAGCCAATCTTGTATATAAAGCTTATTAATTTCACCATTTAAAAAATGAAATGAAAGAAGCTGGGTTGAGGGCTTAGCTAGCAACACTGCTCAATGTACAAGCGTGGGGAACTGAGTTTGGATCCTTGTAAAAGGCATGGTATGATGATTTGCACAGCTAAGCCCAGCACTGGAAAAACTAAGGCAGGGCAATCTCTGGAGTTCCGTGGCCAGCCAGCATAGCTGGAGTCCTGAGCTTCAGGTTCAGTGAGAGACTCCGTGTCAGCAGTAAGATGGAGAGGGATTGAGGGAGACACATAATGTCAACCACTAACTAACTGACACACTCTCTCTACCTCTACCTCACACGCATGCACATGCACACACACACACACACACACACACTAAAGAGGAAAAGGGAAGAAAGAAATGAAATTTTTCTCTTCACTAAACTTAAGGAGTTCAAAGAGATTTGGGAGAGGCCATTGCTATGCCTTACACCCTGAGTTCAAGAAATGCTGTCAAATGAGTAACGTGTGCTACAGTGGGGAGAAATAATATATCCATGACCGGTTCCTTAACCTTGCTGATCTTTCATTCCTCCTGCTGTGAAACGATTTTTAGCCTTTAGGGTTGTACAGAATGATATATGAAATGCTGCTAGCATGCTATTCATATGCAGGCTCTGCAGTTTTAAAGATGTCTGTCCTACTTTGTATGCTGACTTAAAAAAAAGCCTTTTCTTTTTATGTCATATTTGTAAAAGGAAGAGGAATGAATGAACCTCCTTTTCTTGTCATTAAAATTCACTCCCAGAAACAACCAGACACTTCCTGAGATTCTAAAGGATTTAGCTGTGTAGTTACAACTGCCCTGTTCTCAAAGAGAATCCATTTCTGGAATAGTCATGCCCTGGGCCTGCATTAGGAACTATCCATTTAGGTAGACACAAAGGGTCTCATAGGCTTTATTTAGCTAGTGGCTGTTCTGTTGCCTCTTGAAATTTTGTGAGCAAGGGGCTCCGTGCTTGCTTTTGGTTCTGGGCATGTTAATTACACAACACATATGCATATATGGAGTCTGCACACAGAACTGACCATGTGTGCATATTCCCTTTTTATTTTGACCCAGGCCTGTTTCTGCTCAGAGATCTTGTGATTTGTTTTCTCCCCAGACTGAAACCCACCAGCAGACACTTAATTCCAGTGTTTGTTCCTCTGCACTGCAGCTCCCTTCACCTGGTTTGAAGCATGCAGTGTGTGTCAGAGCTTGTTGGGCATTGGGAGCTTATGGAGTGCTGTCCCAAAGTCTTCTTATGAAACTTTAGTGGATCTCCCTTTCCCATCATTGCCCTGTGACTGTGGAAGAGGTGAAGGTTTGGTTTCCAGAGGTGCCTTACAGGGACACAGATTTAAGATTCTTTCCTCTCCAGTATTCAAGTTTGAGCATCTACAAATAAGTGATCTTGGAGGGTTGAGACTTTTCCCAAGTATCCGAGGTGTTCTGTTCTTTCCTTTAAATTTGCCAGCTGGGTCATGTGGCTGGGGGCCTCTGCTGCAGGGAACAGCCAAATACTTTGGAAGTTCAGAGACAGGGCAACCAGTTTTGTCACTTCAAGTTCCGTCTAGCCTCTTTAAAAGCGTTCTACCCTCACACACTCCTATGCCCCAACACTGAGAATTGAACCTAAGAACTTACACATACTAGGAAAGGACTCTACCATTGAGCTACAGTCCCAATCCCAAAGTTACTCATTTTACTATTCTAAGCATGCCATTATGCCATTTTTCTTTACTCCTGAATGTGTGCACTTAAGAGGTGTTCTAGTGACTCTGGCATCCTTCTTACGAGTTTTCAGGATATGACTGCCTGTTCTAATTAGTACACATCATTACTGACTAAACGTTGAAGTAGTTTAAGCATAAAGATCACTAACTTTTAAATACTTAGTTTTAATGTGTTCCTTGGGTTTCCTGTTGGGCACACAGCAGGGAGGAGCAATGGAGACCCATGATACGATCCACAGTCATTTCTCTGCTCTGTTCCTACCTCCCTTGTAGAAACTCCTCACTACCTCTTGGACTCCTCAGCCTTTGCCTTGGCTCCCTGTGGATCTTGTTCCCTGTAGTCACAATGATGTATTACCTCCCAGCCTGCCTTCACTGCCTAGAATGTCTTGGCCTCTGTGCGGTATTAATAGAACCTGCTGATGTTACTGTGAGCTCTTACTGTCCTTGGGGAGATTAGAGAATGAGTGAGAAAGCTTGGAAGCTGAGAGGACACTTCAAGGGACACAGTGTTCTGTACTTGCTGCCAATTGTCTGCTCTGATGAAGCCCTATTATCTTAGGATGTAGTGAGTACCACACAAGTTTCCTTGCAATTAGGAAGAACTGGTTTCTAGGAGACCTCATCATTTCCCCCTTCTAGACATGCTCAGAGTTATCACAGTGCTGAGATGAATCATTAGGAGTCAATTATTTGCGGTAGTGAATAATTATAAATAACATAAATGTCCATCAGAGGCTGATCAGACCAGTTGGGTCATCCAAATCAAGAAGTGCTGTGCAGCCACTGAAATGAATGAGGGGCAGGCATTAACAGGAAACACTTTGGGTACACGTTAACATTAAAAATTTATCAAGTTTTGACCAGAAGATATGATATGCTTTTATTTAAGAGAAACTGAGATATATTTAAAAGTATGGAAGGATAAAGTCCAAATGGCATCTTTGGGGAGTAAGTTGAGAAAGCTCTTGGAGAGAGGGTAGAGGGTATGGGGGGCAGGAGGGAGAGGGAGAAGAAGGGGGAGGAAGAAAGTAAGAGGAAAGAAGGAGAGAGAGAGAGAGAGAGAAAGACAGAGAGAGAGTCCGCTCAAAAGGTGAGAGGTTAAGTCTCTATTGCTGAAGGTACCATGCATGTCAGACACAGGAATCAGAAGACCTTAGCTGGACTTAATCCCCACTCTCTGAAGACTCATGGTGTCAGAGGGCTCCATGCAACCTTCCAAAGGAGGGAAGCAACCAATAGTCCAATCCAGCTATGATACGTATGAACCACAACCAGTATGGCACAATAACTCTCCTGGTGACCAACAGCTCTCTGGCTTAAGACCTACTCAGCAAGAGGAAAAATCATGCCTATTGCTGGAAACATAGCTAACTACTCAGAACTAGTGAGGCCGTGGATCTTGGAGCAGAACCTGCAAATGCCACTTTACTAAAGCAACATAAGCCCTAATAATAACTACATTCTAAATATTGTCCCTATACCCACATGAAAATATAGTCCTCACCCCTCATCAATGAAACACCATGACATCTTGCAACAGATGGAGACCATTACAGAAAATACCAAATGATCAAAATATAGAGTTGTGGACTTCACCAACAGCAGCCTGTTGGTGAACCTCAGCCTGTTCATTTTGAATATCTGAATGAAGGAGGCATGTTTATTGTTTACAGCTGAATAAGGAGGTGGGCTATTAGTGTGAGGGCAAATAAGCAAGTAGGTTTAACTAGTTTCTGTAGGAGGCCTCTGTAGAGTAGCAGTCTTGGGGTGTAGCTGTGGTTGATAGTTTCTACAAACACTGTCAACATTCACACTCTGGCCAGAAGGCTGCTTTAGCATGCCTCGACTTTTGTCTGTTTTGTTGGTGGTGGTGTTTTGATTTTCCACTCCTATGGGTATGAGGCGTTAGGGTTCTTGACATGCAACAGTGCGCGTTCACTCAGGCTTCCTCCACTCTCACGCTGGTGTCTTACTGCTCTGCTAATTTACAGTTACCTGATGGGACAGGAGACTAAACAGAATTCCATACTCTTGTTTCTTATCTGTATTTCTTCTTGGTTTGGTGTCTGTTCAGAGCTGTTGACTACTTTTTAATTGAGGTGTTTTGGTTTTTTTTATCGTTGAGATTTCGGATTTTTAAAATTATTTTTGGATAGTGGTTCTCTCAACTGTGTTTTGCAAAGCACAAAGCATTTTCTTCTGAATGGCAAACAAGCTCTTCCTAAAACTTCAGCCTTTATACAGATTCCTAGATAGGCCCATGTGAAATGAAAGTGTAGGGAAACCTGTACTTAAAGGCAGATGGTGTTTGTTTAATGCTCCCATTTTCAACCAACGAAGCTTGTCTATCTGAGTCTCTAAGAGGACAGTCTAAAGAACCAGTCAGGTGCTCTAATAAATGCAATTGGAACACCAAAAACAGAAAAGGAGCCCCTAAAATTAAGATAAAACTACTTCCTCCTACAAAATAAAATGAAATTGGCAACTACCTTTGTTCACAGAGCTTTTTACTAGGGAAAATGAATAAAATCAAAGAGGTTTTCGGTATTGATAAGGAGCCTTTAAACCCTCCTCTGCAATTCAAATCCTTTAGGCTCTTTTTACTCCATGTCAGTGTGTCAGAAAAGGCACACATTTCTAAAGTGCACTGAATCACCAGGGACCTGCCAGTTCCTGGGAGTTTCTTCTGTAGTGTTTTAAAGGTAATACAATACAAATACAAAAGGAAAATGTCTTGAAAGACCAGAATAGATCACTTGATGATCAGAGTAGCTGTTATTCACGTGTCCAGCATTACTCACACTCTCGCTGTTTCTAGGGCCATGGGCTTTGTTGGTCTGTGGGGCTCTATGACATCAGCTGCTGGTGCATCTTCTGGGTTAGGACCCCTTAGTGGCTGGAGCAACAGAACAGAGCAGATCTACAGTGCTGGGTGACTGTCTGCTCACCTTCAGACATTTCTGAACATCCTCTTACAAGCCCAGTTGCATCAGGGTGATAAATCCTGGTAATGAAATGTACCGTAGCTGCTGCTACTGGGTTATCTTCTAGAAGAAATCTTTGATGTGTAAAAGCTCCTCCTCCAAGAGGGAATCCCATCCCAGTGCTAGTAATTACCACACGAGAATAGTGAGTGTTTTTTATGGCTCTGCTTTGATGCTGGAATCTGCTTCCGTCTTGGAGCACTGGATTTCCTTGAGGAGCCTGTGTACCTCGTTGGATCTCCACTCTGCTTCTGTTCACCTCACACATACCTTGTGTGAGCCTGCTGTCTCTTGTGGTCAGAAGAGGGTGCCAGATCCCCTGGAACTAAAGTTACAGATGATTGTGAGCTACCATGTTAGTGCTGGGAGCTAAACTTGAGTCCTCTGCAAGAAAAGCAAGTGCTCTTCACCACTGAGCCATCTCTCTAGTTCCAAGCATTTTCAATTTTAATGAAGTCAGCTTGCCAGTTTGCTTTCATGGATCATGCTTCTAGCGTTGTGTCTGAAAAGTCATTGCCAAACTCAAGGTGAGATAGATTTTATGCTTTCAGATGTTTTTGTAGTTTTGTGTTTTATATTTATGTTTATGACCCATTTCAGCCAATTTTTTTTTGGTTAGGAGGTGTAAAGTCTGTATCTAGATTTTGTTTTGCATGACAGTGTCTGACTGTCTAGAATAATTTACTAAAAATGCCTACTTGGGGCTTTCTAGTTTATCTCTTAGTCTAGGTGTCCAGACTTTTTTTTTCTGATGCTCTACTGTCTTGATTATTGTAGCTTAAGTCTTGAAGTCAAGTAGAAGATACTCTCTGACTTTACTTTTTTAAAAAATGATTTATTTTAACTGTTTTTTAACTGTTTTTCCTCCCTTCACTTTACCTCACTCAGGATGATCTTTTCCAGTTCCCACCTGCAAATTTCATGATTTCCTTGTTTTTTAGTGCTGAGTAATATTCCATTGTGTAGCTGTACCACAATTTCTGTATCCATTCGTCAACTGAGGGGCATCTGGGATGTTTCCAACGTCTGGCTATTACAAATAAAGCTGCTACAAACATGGTTGAGCAGATGTCCTTATTGTATACTTGAGAATCTTTTGGATATATATGCCTAGCAGTGGTATAGCTGGATCTTGAGGAAGTGCCTGAGAAAGCGCCAGATTGATTTCCAGAGTGGTTGTACAAGTTTACATTCCCAGCATGTGTTGTCACTTGAGTTATTCATCTTAGCTATTCTAATGGGTGTAAGGTGAAATCTCAGGGTCGTTTGGATTTGCATTTCCCTGATGACTAAGGATGTTGAACTTTTCTTTAAGTGTTTCTCTGCCATTCAATATTCCTCTATTGAGAATTCTATTTAGCTCTGTACCCCATTTTTTAATTGGATTACTTGATTTGTTGCTGTTTAACTTCTTGAGTTGTCCCAGAAGCAGAAAGACACATAGGGTATATACTCACTCATAAGTGGATACTAGACATACAATAGAGGATAAACATACTAAAATTTGTATACCTAAGGAAGCTAATCAGGAAGGAGGACTCTGGGTAAGATGCTCAATCACCATTCAGAAAGGCAAAGAGGATGAACATTGGAGGAGGGAGAAAAAAGGGAACAGGACAGGAGCCTATCACACAGGGCCTCTGAAAGGTTCTACCCTGCAGGGTATTGAGGCAGATGCTGAGACTCATAGTCAAATTTTGGGCAGAGTACAGGAAATCTTATGAAAGAAGTGGGAGATAGTAAGACCTGGAGAGGACAGGAGCTCCACAAGGACAGTGACAGATCCTGAAAGTCTGGGCACAGGGGTCTTTTCTGAAACTGATACTCCAGCCAAGGAGATAGCCTTGAACCCCTGCACAGAGGTAACCTATGGCAATTCAGCATCCAAGTGGGTTCCTTAGTAATGGGGACAGGGACTGTCTCTGACATGAACTGATTGGCCTGCTCTTTGATCACCTCCTCCCAAGGGGGGAACAGACAGAAGAAGACAATGTAGCCCCTCCTGATAAGACCTGATAGACTAGGATCAGAGGGAAGGGAGGAGGACCTCCCTTTTCAGTGGACTGGGAGAGAGACTAGGGTAAGGAAGAAGGAAGATGGGATTGGGAGGGGAGGAAGGAGGGAGGTACGGGGGAAGAGAAAGTGAATAAACTGTAATTAATAAAAATATTTTTAAATGGGAAGAGAAAATATTCTTTTGTTGCTCTTAATTGTAGGGAAGGGCATCCACTATTTCATGTTGAATATGATGTGAACCACTGGGTTTTATTGTTATCAGAGTTGATAAGCTTTTTTGTTTTCTACATTGCTGAAAATTTTTAATGAATGCATGTATAATTTATCTGATCCTCTTGAACCTCTTATTGGTATAACAATGTCCTTAGAGCTATAAACTGTTGTGATTTTTAGATTCTTCTCACTTAGCTTTGCTGTGTGACATTTTAAAGAAAAAGTCTATCAGTGTTCCCCAAGCTTTTGCTAGACTTCCTAGTCGTTTGTCATTGCAGGTTTCTTCTTTGTTTAAGACTTTCTTGTTCTTACATTTAATTGTATTTCTTTTATTGCACTTAATATTCAGGTAGATTTTTATAGAGATTCTGGAAACTTTGCCAAGGCAAGTGGAATTATCCAGAGACTTTTTTAAAAATACAGAAATTATATAGCAACTCTTATTAATTCATTAGAAAGGTCCCCATCATCATATATGAGTGTTTAAAAACTGATCCTTGCTTCTCATTGTCAACTGAATAAAATCCTGACAAATAATCAGCGCATCGGTGACCAGACAGGATGACAGATATGTCTAATTAATTTATAATCCTACTGAGTTTATAAAAATAAATTCCACTAATAACAAAAATGCTGATGAAAATGAATTACTCATGGGCTAGTTTTATCTTTTGTAATTATTAAACACTTGATGTGTTTATAATCAAAAGATAAACACATTGTTATTTGCTATTTGAGACAACTGCCATGTGGTCTTTATTCAGTCTTTGTTACATATCTGTTAGTCTCGTATTGATTTCTCAGAATATAGGCAATTTAGCCTATCAACTCGTCAAGATGATTTCATGGAAGTGGTTTTATGATACACACATTGGTATGGTCTGCTGAAGGGCTTTTCTAATGCCCAGAACTTCATATACCTGGAATTAAACACTGTGTGTTTATTGAGATTGGGAAACTTTACTCTGGATTCCACCTGAGCATACCAGTCTCTCTCTTTCCAACACAGTGAATCTCATCTTAACTTTTAAAGTTCTTCTTTGAACTGTATCTGCCTTTCTTACTCTGGATAAAGAAAACAGCCAAAAGCAGAAAGAAACATATGCTCACTTATATAGACCTATAGGATAGGAAGGTCAAGCTGAAATCTACACACCTAGAGAGGATAGACAGGAAGGAGGACCCAGGTTGGTATGATCAATGCTTGTTTGGATGAACAAATGGGATGGACATTGAGTGGAGGAGA
>CM053750.1:2161004-2335023 GCA_028658305.1 Pachyuromys duprasi | reverse complement strand
AAAATCGGAACACAGGGGTCTTCCCTGAGACTGATACTCCAACCAAGTAGCATGCATGGAGATAACCTAGAACCCCTACACAGATGTAGCCCATGGCATTTCAGCCTCCAAGTGGATTCCATAGTAATAGGAACAGGGACTGTCTCTGACATGAACTGATTGGCCTGCTCTTTGATCACCTCCCCGTGAGGGGGGAGCAGCCTTACAGAGGAAGACAACGCAGCCACTCCTGGTGAGACCTAATAGACTAGGACCAGAAGGAAGGAAAAGAAGACCTCCCCTATCAGTGGACTTGGGGAGGGGCATGTGGGGAGAAGGGAGAGGAAGGAAGGGCCTGGGAGGGGAGGAGGGAGGGAGTTACAGGGGGGATACAAAGTAAATAAAATGCAATTAATAAAATTTTTAAAGCATAAGCCAAATTAACCCTTTCCTCCACAACTTTTTTTTGGTCATGGTATTTCATCACAGCAATAGAAGCTCTAAGACAATATTCTCTTCTGTTTATATTCTGTAGAGAAAAATTCTATTTTTCCTTGGTTGCCTGGTTAGCACTTAACCTTTTAGGGCAAGAAAGACTGTGTTGCTGGACACAGTGGCACACGCCTGTAAGCCCACCACTTGGGGAGGCAGAGGCAGGTAGATCTCAATGAATTCAAGGCCAGCCTGTTCTATAAAGTGAGTCCAGGACAGCCAAGGCTACACAGAGAAACCCTGTCTCGAAAAATGAAAAGGGTGGAGAAAAAGACTGTTTTGATTTCCAGCCAAAGCTTATAGTTTGCTTTGCTATTTGACCTGGGGATCACATGGGTGTAAAATCCAAGTCCAAAAGTCCTACCCCATAGCAAATGGAGATCAGTTGTTAGTTTAGTTAACTGTGGTTTTTATTTTAAGTAGAATTATTTGTTTGTCATAAAGAGGGATTGACTGACTTTTGTGCTATCCTCCAGGGTTTTCCACTAGCCCAGGATTAGCCGAGGATTCCCTGCTATCTGGCGAACAAGAAATGTGAGTGCAGGCTGTCCTACCCTCCATCTCTTTGGTGGTCCTTGTGGCTTTATGATTTATGATTATGGAATCAACTAACTTTTGTTCTCATGCATAGAATATTCAAAATGACAATGTATTGGAGAGTTAATTTCCAAGATGTAACTGTTTATAGTGTTATTAGCATGCGTGAGCTTTCAGTGATGGGGGCAAGGGGAATGCTATGACTATTTTATCTATGCACATAAATAATATGTTCTCTCTCTAAAAATAATTGTGTGTGCGCGCGCACGTGCAAGCATGTGTGTGTTGTCTGTGTCTGTTTATAGATAAGTCATGCATGTGCAGGTACCAGAATGACCAGGAGCTGGAATTACAGGTGGTTTTGAGCACTTGAAGTAGGTGCTGGGAACTAAACTTAGGACTTCTGGGTAAGCAATAAATGTCTCTGAGACTGCAAGGATATGTAAGTCTCATTTTGGAAGTCTGTGGGAATGTAAATACACAATTATTATAATTGTGTATTCATTTTATACACTAGTGACATATTATAAATTTGATCAAATATGAGTTAGTTTCATGTACAGTCAGTTCTCTATAAGATTGCTGTGGGTTGAATTGTGTCTCTGCACTATGTGTATTGAGATCCAAACCCCAAATATCTATGTATGCGACCTTGTTTGGAAATAGAATCTTTGCATATGCAGTCAAATTAAGGTAAAGACATTAGGTGAAGTACTAGCATGACTGGTAATCTTATAGGAAGAGGGAAACTTGGTCACAGACACACAGGAAGCAAGTCATATGACAGCTGTGGTGCAAAGTGGAACCATGCAGAGACAAATGAGAGTGCTGGGACCCGTGAACAGCATAAAACACTGGGAAATGGCAAAGAAACATGCACCATGGCCCTCAGAAAGAGCTAGGCCACGCCAGCACTGTGATTTTTCAGCCCCCAGAACTGGAAGATCATTGGTTAGTGGCTTGAACCCACTTGGTGTTCTACCTGCAGTAAGTCGTTATGAGGGTCAAAGGTGATGAAGTATGTGAAATACTTTATAAATGCTATGTGTTGTACCATGAATGCCTGATCCCACACAGTGGCTGAAGGTCGAATCCTGGCCATATTGTAATATCAGTATCATTCTCCATGAGGAAGCATAAAAGGGGCCTGCTTGGTTCTCCTTACCTTTAGAGAGCATTCTTGGGGGAGCTTTGAA
Organism: Pachyuromys duprasi; assembly: GCA_028658305.1. Taxonomy (NCBI): domain Eukaryota; kingdom Metazoa; phylum Chordata; class Mammalia; order Rodentia; family Muridae; genus Pachyuromys; species Pachyuromys duprasi. The sequence goes on along the minus strand of CM053750.1, from coordinate 2,332,819 downwards.
AGAATTAGAACCAAAGGCATTTTATGCAGATGAGGCCATTTCTATCCAGGAAGTGAATAGTCTACTCATTGTATTTTTGTTGTTCTGTTATGTTTTTCTATCCAATTTAGTAGGGCAGCCTCAAACACTGAAGAATGTTCTGGTAAAGCCTAAGTCACTGATCATTTTTGTAATACTTGATCTTTGTCTGTTTGGTGACTGCTATAATGTAGCACCTACTTTCAGCATGCTGTCCGTTCTACACTCTAGCAGAGGAGGGCAGTAGGCTTCTTCCCCTCTCCACCTCAACCCCCATGTGTACATAGGACACCAAGTACTGTGATGTATTCTGGGAAGGTGTGTTAGCAGTGGGGTTCTACTTAAGAGTGGCTGTTTAGGGGATGGGCCATAGCTCCTTCTCACTGATCTTCTTGCCCATCTTCCCCTGCCACCATTCTGCTACCTGGCAGAGAGTGCTGACCCCAGGCCTCCTTGTGCCAGACTGACTGTGACCTGGGGGGAGAGGATGTTCCTGTATTTCTGAACGACTTTGGGCATTAAGTTCCTTCCCTACTGTTAAGATCAAGACCTATCAGTTTTAGAGAATCACACAGTCTCCATATGACTACAGCCACAGAGTGAATGCTCACAAGGATGAGTGTGTGAAGTAGCTCAATGTGAACTGTGTGAGAGTCTGTCAAAAAGAAAAGCGGGTTCCCCTGCAGGGGGATGCATTTCTGTCCTTCCCCCTTCACTTTACCATTCACACAGTACATTTCCCTGCAGAGCTGACTGTGGGGCTATCATGACTAGTTCCTGCTGCTGGATCTAGATACGAGAGATGAAAGCAAGTCCCTTCCTCCAGCAGCACTGGCCATGAAACTGCTTTTGCCTTCCCAAGATAGGCAAATAAATTTTCTCTCCTGGGGTCTTACTGCCATGAGCATTGTTCTGTGTGGATAACATTGATCACAAGAGGAAGGAAGCCATGGTCCTTGTCTGCTGAGCTTTCCCCTTATTGGCTGGACTGGAATCATGTTTTTCTCCTGATGAGTCTCACCACAGAGTTCCCTAATGCTAACCCCAGGATTCTTCTGGAGGATGCTTTTGCTGGTAAAGAGCTTGGAGTGCTGAGTCTGGTGATGCTAACTGACCCTTTCTTGGAGGCTCATGATCCAGGTCAGCATTTGATCCATGTCAGCATTTTAAAGGTCTTGAGAAGACCAGAAAATAGGATTTAGCTTTGTCTGAGAGTGTGAGACAGTCACCTGTTTACCAAATAGTCTTATAATGCGTTCATAGTCTTTTAGGTGTTAAAATCTATATTAAAATGACTGTCTTAGGGTTCTGTTGCTGTGAAGAGACACCATGACCATGGCAACTCTTATCAAGGAAAACATTTCACTGGGGACTAGCTTACAGGTCAGAGGTTTAGTTCATGGTGGGAAACACTGTGGCATGCAGGCAGACATGGTGCTGGAGGAGCCAGGAGTTCTACATCATGATCTACAGGCAGCAAAGGGAGACTGTGCCTCATTGGGAATAGCTTGAGCATAGGAGACCTCAAATCCCACCCCCACACTGACTCACTTCCTCCAACGAGGCCATACATCCTAATAGTTCCATTCCCTATGAGCCAAACATGGTGGTGGGGTTACACCTATTCAAACTGCTTCAATGACACAAGGAAAGTCTCTCTTTTCGTGAGGTTTATCCTGTGGGGTGAGTCAGACAATGAACAGTTAATTCCTATGTACTGTGTTGGCAGATGCTGATATGATAAAGGATGCTGCTCAGGAAGTGGTGATTTAGGAACGCTATGGTCCAGAGCCATAGGTGGTGCCTTTTTTGGTTTATTTTTTTATTTATTTCTGGAAAAATGAACTTAATATGTAGGTGAGGATGAGCTTTACTTCCTCCTGTGTCTGTTCCACAAAAGGAAGTGGAAGAATCCAGCAGTTACCTGGGTGAAGAACATTCCAGAAGGGTGGACTAGCAAGCACAGAGATTGTGAGACACAAGGAGGTTCATCTTGTTAGAGGCCAGTCTGGCTGGGCAGAGAGAAGCCAACGGTGACAGTGAAGCTGAGGAGCTAGGGCCAGGGACAGGGGAAGGAAGGCCCTTTGCTTTCAAAGGGAATGATGTCTTTTGTCGTGTAATTAGAATAGATGGGACAAACATAAAACCAGGAAGATGGACAGGAGGCCCTCCAAGTGTCCAGGGTAGTTCTAGAGAGCAATAAAAGTCTGTATCTAGCATGGGCATGTGCAGAAGGCTAGACTGTGTTTGGGTTGTGGGCCTTGTTGTTTATTTCCAATCCACATTGGATTCTTATTACATGTTTTCATTAGGCAGTGAACACCTCTACTTGTCTACCTTTGGGCTAATTAGCTTAACTTAGGCCCTATCCTATTCCATCGTATCAGCATGTAGATGTTATGATATTATAAGGCAATTGTCTGCTGCATGTTCTCACAGGAAGTAAAATCCCTAGATGAAGAGCACCAGCAGGCCTTTATTTGACTTCTTTGTTCTTATGGTTGGAGTGTCTATACCTACTGCACAGCTCTTCGCCATACTGCACACAGGGAGCTCTGGGATGCCTTGGGCACTAAACATCCAAGATGAACTACATCTGAGCCCACAACTGAGGGCCTCTAGGTTGTTTCCAGCTTCTGGCTATTATGAATAGAGCTGCTACAAACATGGTTGAGCAAAAGTCCTTGTTGTATAGTTGAGCATATAATAAAAAAATTTATTTAAAGCTTTTAAAAAGACAAGATGAGTCGAAACATGGTCCCTTCCATCACAGAGCTTGGAATCTATCCTTGTGGGTGGATGGCTTCTGGCCTTTCTTGTGACTCTTGCTCTTGGTCAGTTCTCACATGCTGATGTAATGTTCAGTAGCCCAGGTTGAAAGCCCTAAAACTGGAAGTACCTCCTGTCCTCCAAAGTCTAACTTTTGTAGCCAACCACTAAGTTTAAATATATCTTATACATTTCATTGACATATGCAATTAAGAAAGAAATTGCTCAGAGGAAGGAGAAGCACTCCATCCTTCATTTATATTGTGTGAGTTAATTTGTTCAGCAGGTCTTTCCTCACAAGACAGTAGACTTTACTGGAAAATAAAGGAGAGCTCTCTTTATAGTGGTTCTTTTAATCTCTTATGTTGTTCTTCCTAGCACACGTGCATGCGCGCGCACAGACTCAGAAAGGCACGCCTCCAATCCTGATTCTCAGCCCACAGAGCTACTGTGCACCAGCTGAACCCTGGCTGGAGTGCAGAGCATGGAGTATAGCAATGTTACAGTACTCTTGCTTTTCTCCATGCTCTGTGAGGAACTTGTGCGTCAATACACTTCTTTGTCCCAAAGGTGCCCCTCCTTAGAGCCATAGAGAACCTGCGGGGGTGTTCAAGGAGGCGCTGACACCCCCTTTCTAGAGGCAAGGGAAACAATGAGTTGGGCATTCCATAGGGACAGTGCCCTGGGGATTTTTGTCTCTGGGCTCAGGTGGTGCTGAAGTAAACACAGGCAGCTGCTCTCATGGCCACCTCCAGGAACCTGGCAAAATGAAATATTTACCAAGTAAAACTTAGATAAAGCAGAAACAGAAAAGGTGCCGTTTCCAGGCAGTACTGAGGAAAAGCACACAGGCCATCTTGTTGACATTCCCGGGGCTTAACTGAGGTCTAAGGAAACCGCTAACCAGGGTACTACAAAGGAGGCAAATTTGATACACTAGTTATGCTTTTAAACTGCGCCAGATCTCTGCAAATATGCTGATCACATTGCCCTAGTTTCTGCAGCAGGATGGACAGACAAACAGACATGCTTATTAGAGTTTTCCTTCGTAGGCTAAACCTTGGGAGACAGGGCAGCGATAGACCCTGGAGAGAGTGAACCTCAGCTGTGCTCATAAGGGGGAGCAGGGCACAGCCAACCTAGCCAGTCATCATTTTCTCCATTCTCGAAAGGAAATTGCAGCATCACTGTTTTGAGCCATGAATTCTGACTATAAGTTATATCCTTCCATTCTTTAATTTCGAGTAAACTGGCATTCACTGCGCAGATACTGTTGACCAAGTGTGGCCTTCCATGTTTTATTCTTGATGAATCACTGTCCTTAGCCACTCTGAACTAGTACTGGTAGGCTAGTAAGGGCAGAGGCAGTGCTGGAGCCGTGTGCAGCACCGTTCGTGTCTAAAACTTAAATCTCTTTAATATGTCTGAGCCACCAGTTTCTCAAGGCACTCTGAGTTCGCGTAAGACTTTGTAGCAGCTGAGCACCTGTTGTGCTGAGGAAATAGAATGACAGCCTTTAGTTTTCCATCTTCAAGTCAAAGTAAATCCCCAAATGAGCATTTGACTGGATTTAGAGCAACCCTCAAACACACAGGGTAGAAATATCTAATCTAAAGATGGTGTTGATTTCCTTTTCTTCTACGTCCATTTATTTCCTCACAAACAGAGAGAATAAATAACCCTGATTTTGTCACGGTACTTACGAAGCAGCTACCAGGCACAGCTAAATTTTGCTTTGACTTTTCATCTAACTGTCCTCATGCCCCTAGCCTGCTTCTGAGGAGGTTAGACAGTTGTAAATCATTGATTCATTATAATATGGTTGTAATCACAATAAACATGTCTACAGATGTTAAAGGGCAAAGCTAATGGGATCAAGGCACAGAGATGCCATCTCCAATGACCGGGTGACCCTAGCCCTAACGGAAACCCTTGTTTTGCATCACTGAGCTGAATCCCTCTAGATCTTGTCACCTTCTGACAAGGCTTGAATGTGGTTCATTTCTCAGGGTTCATGGCTGAAGAGCTTGATCCCAGAGTGCTGGTCAGGAAGTGTTGGAGTGTGGAAGGAATTGCATCACTGTAGGGCCGCCCTTGGAGAGTTAATGTTGGTCTCATGGAGGGAGATACACTCACAACAGTGGGTTATTGCAAAAAGAGCAAGCTTGGCTCCTCCTGGTCTTTGGCTTACTGTCTTACCATGGACTTTCTTCTGCTTGCAGCCATTTTCTCCCTGCTTCTTCACCATGTTGTGACGTGGATAAGGGCACCCTTGCCAGATGTAGAGCAAATGGAGTTGCACGATCTTGGGCTTTCAGCCTCTGAAACACTATGCTAAACAAATTTCTTTGTTTTATTGTGTAGATGGATTACAGTATTTTGTTACAGCAATGGAGAATTACCTGATGTATTTCTGTACTCTGTGCTCATCTCAGACTCAAACACAAGCCTCTTTCCATGACCTCCAATGCCCCTAATGAGTTGTCCCTACTCACTTTTCTTACTTCTCTCCCCCTGACTTATTTAGCTGCCTGCCTTCCCTGTCTTTCTCCACCCAAGGGCCCTTGCTTTGCATGCTGTTCTGTGTCTGAACCCCTGGGTAACAACCTGACTTACGTCCTGGCTGTAGTGAGCTCATTCAAGCTCGTCTTCCAGCCAACGTTCTCTGGACCACTCTTTTGCCAGGCTGCCCTGAATGACCCTTTGGGCAGTCACTAGTTATGTGTAATCATTGTGATTCATAGCGTTCCTTTTCTGTTTTTGACAACACAGCTATAGGACATCAGTATGGAATGTTTCATGGAACAGTGCTGCACTGAGTCGCCACCATGCCTTGTTTTTACTTGAAGGACTCACTGCTGCATGAAATTATTTTCCTTTTCTTCATTGTGATGACTGTGGATGAAATGCTGTACAATCACGGACTTAGTGTGTCTTGTTGAGGCTCTGATTTTCAGCTCCTAAGATAAGGCCTGGTATATCAGAGGTTCTTAATAAGCAGTGTGTGAACACTCTTTTAATCACTGTGGAAATAAATGGGAGTCACAAAGGGAAGTCTGCTGTCTTTCCCAGCCCAGCTACATGTTTTCCAGACCAGGATTCCTGAAAGGAATTCAGCCCCTGGCTTTGCCCATTTTAGGCAACCATTTTTTCTCATGTAAGAGGCACAGTCACAGGTGGCCCTCTTCAAATCAGGCAGCCTCTCATTGCTGGGGAACCCTCTGATAGAATGTCATTGGTCTTTAATGGAAATGATTGCCCCTCTGCTACTTATGACTAGGAATTGCATGTGTTGCTTTTTTTTCCTTTCTTTCAGCTGAGTGTTGTTCATAATGCAGATTATATGAATTCTCCTCAAGCATCTGCTCTTCCCAAAGGGTTGTAGGGTGCTAGTGATGATTTGGGAACAGAATCTAGGACTACTAACCTCTTTCTAGGCTCAACTAAAGATGCCCTGTGTCTGCTTGCCTATTCCTCATGCTGAGCAGTGTCAATGAATGAACATGGTGTCAGAGAAGGGCATGTTAGGAGGACCTAAGATGATGAGCTCAGCAGAGGCTATCTGTTCTCAGGCTTCCCTCCCTCGAGAGTCCTCTGGTTAGTCTGACTCAGTCTTTGCAGCCCTGCTCGTGATGGGTGCCCCTCTGAAGCTGATGTTCTGCAGGAGACTGCTTCCAGACCCTCTGATGTATCTGACAGGAGCAAGAGCTTATGGCCAGAGTATATGCTGTGGTCTGAGAGACCAGTAAGCAAATTACAAATCAACATAAAAATGTTTTAAATGTATGTATGTATGTACATATCTTTAATGAACCAATTGTTCATTAAACAATTGTCAAAAATAAAGAACTGCATAAGCTTCACTGAGTAGCATTAAGGAAGGCTTGAATGATATGCTTATCATGTATTGAGTTGATTTGTAAATTTAGTGTAAAATTAACTGAAAATTCTTTGAAGAAATGGCTAAGCACCTCTAAAGTTGATTTGGAAGAGAAAGCAGATGAAAACAATAAAAATATACGTGAAAAGGATGAGTCATGAAGGGAACATGAACTGGTATAAAATACAGCAAAGAGGCTGAAAGTCAATGAGTAAGGCTAGCAGTAGAAGAGCATCTTTGAAGCAGAACACAAGTCTGAAGAGACATTAACCCATGTAAGAATTTCATTTCTTGTCAGAGGGATATACTAATAACTGTTTCTGAAATATTTGGTAGCTAGCCCTACCTCACACAATTTACAGAATAAGTTAGAGAAATACACATCAAACAATTAAACAGAAACTAATTCTCTTAGAGATGCATATTTTAGCAGCTCAATGGGGCCGTGATAAATTTGCTAACGAGGCAGAAAATACGAACGAAGAACCTAGTTAAGTAGATTATGAAAATAATTTCACAGTTATTCATGGCAAAACTTCATCGTAGATAAGGCCATCTGAGAAAAATATCTGTAGCACATAACAAGGTTTCTGTCCTCTTAAAATTCAAAAAGCAAAAGACTGTGCTAGTGTTGTGTCTGCCTACCAAATTGCTGCAAACTAAGAGACTTGAAATTTGTTCTCTCTGTGTTCTAGAGGCCAGAACCCTGGCATGGTGGTGTTAGCGAAGCCACACTCTCTCCCACAGTTTTCCCCTTCCTTGTCTGCAATGGTTGGTGGGTCTAGGACCCCTCGGTTGCTGGTTGTTGCTGTAGTTTCTATTGCTTCCCTTTCATGTCTTTTCTGTCCTCTCTCACAAGGACAGTTGTCCCTGGATCTGAGTCATAATCACATAATCCAGGGAGTTTCATCTCAATATTTTAGTACAATTACCTGTTTTTTCCAGCTGAGATAACATTTTTTATAGTCTGGTGACTAAAACAAGGACATATCTTTTTGGAAGCAGCCACTGAACTTACTGTCCACCCAAAATGAGAATGGCACAGGATGGACATTTTCATGAGAAATGTTTGATTTTGTCAGAAGTCAAATGCAACTTAAAATGGTAAAACATGCCTTTTATTCCTCTCAGTCACCAATTTCTGATATAGGTGAGAACACAAGGAAATAGAGCACGTTTTCTAACCTTCCTTTATGACAATACAGTGATTCTAAAATTATCAAATTTGGGTTTTCCTTTTGACCTTAGGAATTCTCAGCACACATTGCTAAGATTAAAATAATAAGAAAATGAAACAGCCTAATTGCCCAATGGCAGGGGTCAGGTCAGATGAATTATAGCCCAATGTAAGTTAAAGTGGTGGGATAATGTTTAAAAGCAAGAGAAAATTGCAGTATTCAAGTTATAGAAGCATCCACCCCTGGACCAAGACAGTGGACTGAGTGAATTTCCACTCTCCCTAACCCTATACCCTAGTCCATGCCCTGAGTAATATTTCAAAATATCATTTAAATAATAAACAGCTGATCCCCAAAAGACAAAGAAATCCTCGGGGAACAGAAATGGAAAGGAAGACAAAGGTAGCCTGGGGACTGAGACTGTGCTGCAAGTTATGACTAGTGGTGCTTCACAGACAAGCAGAGAGGTGAGAACACATGCACCACCCTTTCCTGCTAGGTTAGACAATGCCACCCAGTCAAGATGCAACCACGAGCCTAACAGCATCTGTGCACATCTGGGAATCTGGAAGCATGGATAGCGAACGATAGGCAACTAGTTTAGCAGTTTGTCACCCCTTTGGAGCTATAGTAGAGACAATCACAAAGCCCTGTTTAAAAAACAAAAACAAAAATCCAGAAAACCCACAGTTAGCTTCACAATGCAGCATCCTAACCTCAAATGAATCTGTACGAGTAGTTCTATTTTTTTAAGATCTGCTTTCACTTTTAAGACTTACTAATGATAAAGGAACTTTCATTTTGTGGTTCTATCTATTGATAAAATATTAGAAACTAAACCTGAGAATGTTTCTCTTTATCACAAGAATCTGCAAGGACATCCTATCAGGTAACAGAGCTGTGATGTCACTAATCATCAGGCAGCTCCTGAGAAAAGCTACTACCCACTCATGAGCTTGTGAGAATGAAATGAAACAACAGCTTTCAGTTGTTGTAGAACCTCACACTTCCTTAAATGACCTTGGGAGTTTCCGGAGATCCACGGGGCTGCTCTGGGAACTTCTACTCTAAAAGGTATGCTGACAGCCAAGACTTACTAAACATGGGTGAAGTCCTTTACGGCTTCAGACAGCCACTCACCCAACAAGTAGGAAATTTCACACTGCAAGAGTTATAGATGCTAAAGGGGTCTGAGCAGGGCTTCAGCACACATGTGCAGTATGATCTGACTAGCGCCGTGCTCTTGCCCCTACGAAGTCTAAGTGTTCAGAGTAGAATTGCTGTTGGGATGAGTTATCTCTGGGTTGTAGAACTATACATCTCTGTCTCTCTTTGTCTCTCTCCGTCTCTGTTTCTTTGTCTCTCTCTGTCTGTGTGTGTGTGTGTATTCACAAGACAGACAGAGAGGCAGGAAAAGAAATGGAGAAGCATACACAAAGATTGGTTCTATATAATTTGAAATAATTTTAAATTCTTTTCCCAGGATACCTGCTATGAGCTAATATCTTCCTTCTTTTTTTAAAGGACATGAAGTGGAGGGTGGATTTAGAAAGAGTTGAGGGGAAAATTAAGAGTGAGTATCATCAAAATATATACTGTAAAATTCTCAAAGATTTGATAAAATATATTTAAATTCCTTTTCTCCAATATTTTATTGTGATAAAATAAACCAAACCTAAAAATTTCCACATAGCCATCTTTAACTGTGCACTCATAATATTCTACAACCATCACCACCATCTTTTTTCATAGCCCTTCATTTTGTAAAAATGGAAGCGCTTTATTCTTTTTCTGTTTGTTTTGTTTTTATTTTTAGAGAGAAGGTTTGTCTGTGTAGCCTTGGTTGTCCTGGACTCTCTTTGAAGACCAGGCTGGCCTCAAACTCACAGAGATCCTCCTGCCTCTGCCTCCTGAGTGCTGGGATTACAGGTGTGCGCCACCACATCTGGCCCATTCTTTATGCTTTTAATAACAACTCTCCATTAGTTCATTCTTTCTGCCTCTTGGAACTAAGTTCTTTCATCATAAGCCCCTCTGCATAATCCCTGCATACCCGGTATTTGCAAAAATCTAGATGACTCTCAGGCTTCTGGTGTGGTGCTGTCCTTTACCAAAGGTTCATTTACACCACAGGCTCACAGTTTTACTAAAAGGTTGTTTTTATGGTGCTTAAATGGGTGCGCTCTGGAGCGGGACTGCCTGACTTGGTATTTGTCTCCTTTGAGACAAAGGCTTGCTGTGTCACTCAGTCTGTCCTTACAGTCACTGGGTAGAAAATCGATTAGATGCTGTTATGGGTACCACTATGAAGTGGGTGCACAGTGTTTTTAAATCTATGTAAAGCACAAATCAGAAAGAAGCACTGTCCCAGCATCTGAAAAACACACACAAGTTTTAGGAAGAAAGAACATCCCAAGAACTGTTTATGGTAGTGATGGGGAGGGATAGAAGACAGGGAAAAACTGAAGGCGGAGGGTGGGCAGGGGGGCCTCTGTGGAGAAATAGAACCTGTATGTGTGTGTGCACGCACATGCATGCGTGTTCCTGCACGTGGGCTGTGTGTGGTGGGAACTTGTGTGAAGCAACTTTAAAATACTGTGTGTATATGTATGTGTGTGTTCATTGTGTGTGTGGTAACTGTTAGACCCAGCAGGGACCTAATTTCTGGAGAGACAACTGAAGGAAACTCTCTGAGACCTTATTGATGCAAACACGAGAAATTTATTCAGGCCATCACGCGCTGGGGCTGCCCACCAAACCAACGAGGAACAGCACCAAGAGAAAAAAGCCTTGGGCTTTTAAAGGAAAAAGTGCAGAGGGAAGTAAAACACACTTGGACTGAAAGCAGTAGTTCTCAGAGTGACTCACTAGAAATGGCCAATAACAAGGCTTACAGACATCTTAAAACATCTTGGCTACACAGGATTGGATGAGGGGGCTATAGGGTAGTTGACTTTTAAAATAATTGGTTGGTTTTAGGCTCTCAGGTCCAGTCAGTCCTGCCATAGACATGAGGAGCAGGGCTGCAGGCTATTCGGGAGGAGAATTGAGGTCATCTGGGTTGGTTGCTAGGCAATGTTATCTCTCAATTACCGGTCTGGTCACTCTTTTACTACAGGGTGGGCCCACAGATCTTGTCTCAATTTGCCTGCTTCTCCCTTTTGTCCATGTCCTTCTGCTTTCTGGGAAAGTACTGAGAGAACTTGGTTTAACGTGGGTTATAAAATTCATAAAGAAACCTATAAAGCTAACTTGTTCCTTTCAGTAACATGCATATGCGCATGTATTCTCCTGTGTATGTGGGAGCCTGAGGTTAATGTTGGAAATCTTCCTTGATGAGTCTTCCATATTATTTGAAATAGGATCTCTTAATCAAACCCACACACACAAAAACCACACACATAAATACACTTACACATACATATACACAATACACCTACACACACACATACACACATAAACACACACATACACACAATACACACACACATACATGCACCACAGATACACACATACAAACATACACACATACATACACATACCACACATACACACTGTGAACAAACAAATGCTTAGTTTGGTGTGTACTGTGCCAAATATGTATGAAGCCTTTTATATACAGCCCTGTATTTTTTTTAGTTCTTTCAATCCAATAAAATAAACATAATAGTCCCCATCTTTCAGATGAGAATACTGAAGTGTAAAGGGACTAACAAGTCCAGGCGATGGAACTTGTCAGAAAAGCTGGGGCGCACCCTCAGATGGGTCTGAGAACAAGGCTTGTGCCTTAGTCTCACCCACCACACTCAATGCTCCCATTGGGGTGTGGGTAAGTGCCCCTGCCTGTTCTGTTCTTTCCCTCCCAGTACTAAGAGTGTTTCGCCACCTCTCCTCTACATACGGTGTGCACTTTGAAAGGAAAGGTGTTGGAGTATTAACGGCAGCTTCCATCAGTGATGCCTTTAAATGAATAGTAATTCCCAGGTGCAGTCTTGCTTGCTCATGGAAGTGATCAAAATATGGTGACTGTCTTTCTAAAGAAAATATGATGTTAAATGAGTTGCCGTGACCCAGAGAGCAGGAATGTAGGCAAGGGCTCAAAACTCACAATCTCCAAAGGACACTTTACATCCAACAGGACTCCTTTGCCATGAGACAAAGGTGGTAATTCTGTGCTTTTCAGAGGATTAAATGACTTGAGGTTTACACTGTTTTTAGGACAGAATTTGGCATTTATGAAATCAGGATTCCCAGAACTGGCCACTATAGCTCATTTGTGTAGCCAGTTCATTATCTAGGGATACTCTCTCCTCCACCTTTGGATACTGGGGTTACAGGCATGCTGCCAGCCTTCCCATGGGTCCTCGGGATCTGAACACCAGTCCTTTGCTTCTGCAGAGAGAGCTTCTACTGCTGAGCCATTGATAGCCCTAGCTTATTGGTTTTCAGTGAACCAGGCAGCATGGCATGGCACCCAGCGTGCACCACACTCTGTAACTCATTTACAAACAAAGTGGCGCTGTCTGCAACCAATAGCCTTGCTATTGGCCATTGGTGAGTCACTCTGAGAACTACTGCTTTCAGTCCAAGTGTAGTGTTTTTGTATTAGTTAGCTTTGTATCACAAGTATCTAAGTGAATTTTAAAAGAAGGATTTCTTTTGCCTCCATGCCAGAGGTTGCAATCTAGGGCCAGCTGGTTCTGTTATTTGTGAGTCAGTGATCAGGCAGACCTGTGTGGTAGAGAAGAAATACTCACCTCATGGGGGCCAGAAAGCAGATAGCAAGCGAGAAGGAAAGAAGGGACCCTGGTACAAGATTGTCCCCAAGGACAAGCCCCCAGTGACCAACCTCATACAGCTAGGACCTGCCTATGAAAGAAACAGCACTTCCAAAGTGCAATGAGATTGAGGGTCCATCGGTGTCTGCATTCAAAGACAGCAGAATAAAGTTTGGAGGACTTTCAGGGTGGTGCTGTGAAGGCACGTGAGCCACACTGCCTTTTTCTTTCATCAGGCTGGAAGTAGGCTCTGAAAAGGAAGGACTTTCAAGAACAAAACCTGTTCTGCTTCTGCGACTGTCAGTTTCCTACAGATACAACTGCTGGGGATTGGGAAATACATGTGCCCATTTGGAGTGTCTTGGGAGTCTTTGTTGTCTTTTGTCAACAGTGAATGTGGGATGGGGAAAACGCAAATTGGCAAAGTAATGACAGTCTGAGAATTGAACAATAAGGGGCTGCGTACAAGGAAAGAAGATCCAGGGGGAGTTTCTAGCTTCGTCCAGCCATGCCTTCACAGTGTATATGTGTCTCTGTGTCTTGTGAGTCAAGGTAGATCTTAGAGCTTTTTAAAAATGTATTTTTTAATTCTTGAAGAATTTTTTGCAATGTATTTTGATATAACCATGTCCTTTTCAACTTTTCCCAGATCTACCCTCACCTCCCCGCCCATTCAACTTTGTGCCCCTCCCTCTTTCAATCTAAGTCCAGTTTGTGCTGCCTGCATAATCCAGTCTAGGGCCCACCCTGGAGTGTGGTTGAGGGGTCACAACCTCAAAGAAAACAGACCCTGCTTCTCCCAGAGCCGTTAATTGCCAGCAGCTCATCAGTAGGGTGGGAGTTTCTGCCCGCCTCTCCTGTCTCTGTGCTGGCATATTTTCTAGCTTGAGCTGGCCCAGGCCTTGGGCATGTTGTCCCAACCACTCTGATTTCATATGTGTAGCTGGCCTGTTGTCATTTCCCAGGGGAAATGGTTTTCTTGCGGTCACTCACCATCTCTGGGTCTTAAATCTTTCTGCTCTCTCTCCTTTAGTGATCCTTGAGTCTCGGGAGCCTTTTGAGACATGATGTTTGTGGTTTAAAAACTGTAAGGTAGTTAGTAAGCTTCATTCTCAATCAGCCACCTGAGTAACACTACCCGAGCAAAGCTCTTCATAACAGAAACTACAGTAACAGCCTCAGCCAGCTACTCCAGGTGCTGATTATTATGAGCAGAGGAGTGGCTTAGAGTGCTCACATGTGCACCGTCAAAGCAGGAGAGGTGCCTTCTGTGTCTTACTGTGTGGGGTAGTAAGGAGAGCCCAGGGGCGAGTGGTGGAAAGCATAGGGAAGTGAATAACGTGCATCTCCCTCACTGTCCTTGTGCAGCTCTGTTCCGAAGCACGCGCCCGGGGGATGCTGGTACAGCCGAGCCCCTGAACACTCCTCGGACACTTCCCTGCTGCACCTTGGCCATCAGCTGAGATAAAATGGAAGAGTCCTACAAGGATAGGACTTCACTGATGAAGGGTGCCAAGGACATTGCCAAAGAGGTGAAGAAGCAAACTGTGAAGAAGGTGAACCAAGCAGTGGACCGAGCCCAGGATGAGTACACACAGCGGTCCTACAGTCGGTTCCAGGATGAAGATGATGATGATGACTACCCGGCTGGAGAAACCTACAATGGAGAGGCCAATGACGATGAAGGCTCGAGTGAGGCCACAGAGGGTCACGATGAAGAGGATGAGATCTATGAAGGGGAGTACCAGGGCATCCCTAGCATGAACCAAGGGAAGGACAGCACAGTGCCTATGGGGCAGCCCAAAGGAGAGGAGTGCAAAGACCGCAGAGCGCTGGAGTCGGAGAGGAGGGCTGACGAGGAAGAGCTGGCCCAGCAGTACGAGCTGATAATCCAAGAGTGTGGCCATGGGCGCTTCCAGTGGGCCCTTTTCTTCGTCCTGGGCATGGCTCTCATGGCCGATGGAGTGGAGGTGTTTGTGGTAGGCTTTGTGTTGCCCAGTGCGGAAACAGACCTATGCATACCGAATTCAGGATCTGGATGGCTAGGTGAGTGCGTTCTGTCACCCAGGCAACTCTGAAATGCTTTACTTATGAGTGCAGAACAAAGAACTTTTATCAGGAGCATTGTATTTGTGCAACAATTTTTAATGAAAAAAATCTTATAAAGATATTTTTAGAATCAGAATAATTGTGGAGTGAGCACCTGTACAGAATCACTTGGGTTCTGTAGCTAACTTTTCTGATAATTTCTTCATGTTTTACATATCCATTAGTACAACCTAATTGTGTGCATTTTTAAAGTTAGAAAAATGTATTTTAACTTACTCTAGGAAAACTCATGTGCCAATTAAAGAGAAGTACGTCTCTACATGATATGCAAACTTCATTTTTATAACTAAAATCTACACACAGCGATAACTATGACATCACTAGCAATACAGTTTTTAGGTCACCATTACAGATCCAGCCTTTGACGAAGCAACACATTGTTATATGTCACGCGGGTGTTTAACATGATAGACTTGCATTGGTGACGTCAAAGGTGGAGCTGGGGGTGTAGCTCAGTGGTAGAGCACTTGCCACGGACATGCAGGACCCTGGGTTTGATCCCCAAAGTCTTTTAAAGGAAACCCAGATGACACTTTTCTAAATAGAGGTAAATTTTATAAAATGGATAAATGTTGATTTCAGATATTATTTCTAATGCTGTCACTTATTTTTAGAATGCTGATATTTTTTCTTATGACCTATGGGAATGTTTGCTTATCTTTCCCCAATTAGATTTACACATAGAATTTTCTATAGATGATTATAAATTAATTTTTAGGATTTGTACCTTTCTACCTAAGCTGTACAAATTTCATTCTCTAATATGTTTTAAAATCTGTTTCAAATTTTATTAATAATCCAATTCTATGTGTTGAAATATGTCTCCTGTAAGGTGTGCAGACATCAGATTTTGTTTTTATACCCAGTTCTCTATGCACCTAAGGATCTCCTCACACTTATGGAGTTGTAGTTGGAAAAACACAACAACAATTTAAGGGTTTGTGTCAATTACTCGATACACCACTAATTCAGAAGGAGTTTCAAATTCCTCTTACAAATTGTGCCATAAAGAACATGTTTGTGGGGATGAAAAATCTTTATGTGCTTCAGAGTCTATAAAATAAATTCGAATACTAGTATCCATATTTTCAGGAGACATATTTAAACTAAGCTTGAGAAACAAAGAGCATACACATTTTTGTTTTAAA
This sequence comes from Pachyuromys duprasi, assembly GCA_028658305.1. Lineage (NCBI taxonomy): Eukaryota > Metazoa > Chordata > Mammalia > Rodentia > Muridae > Pachyuromys > Pachyuromys duprasi. The sequence continues at coordinate 2,316,939 of CM053750.1, read as the reverse complement.
ATAAAAACAATGTCATAATCATTGATGCAAAGAAATTTGCATGATTAGACGTTGCTTCCCAAATTTCTCTCTGGTGGCACAAGAGATAATCACATAAAAAAAGAAGGACTGACATTGCTTAATTCCTTTAAAGCTTTTTATTTTTTAAATTAGCTCCTCTCTCTGTAGTGTTTTTTTTCCTACTGTGTAAGTGAAAGAACTGAATCTATAGAAGAAGACTGTAGGAAGCCACAGGGTGGGAGTTCAGGGAATAATTTTTGCTGATAGATTCATGTGTATGTTCAACCATCAAAATGCAGACATCACCATGCTTCAGGAGAGAAAGTTTAGCCATTTATTTATTTATTTATTTATTTATTTATTTATTTATCAAACTGATTATTTCAGTATATCTCTTACATCTGACACTTTTTCTCTTGTTGATTTTCTTTTCCTTTGGTGGGCAAGTGTATCAATGTAAGCCTGGTTGACTTTCAAGACATTGCTAAAGGAATGTATCAGTAGAATGTTTCAAGTCAGAGCCTAAGAACTGTATCCACATGTGTATTGAGTCATTGCAGGCTTATGTTTGGAAGGAAACCCTTTTCAAGCTATGACACTAGCTTTTTTGTTGGAGACATTGCAGAAAAGCCTGTTCCAGACTCCCATTCTTCCTTTCATCTTCATGGTGCTGAACCCACAGCACTGCATCGGGTCCCTTATCAGGTGGTATTGAAAAGTGTAGCTAACACTGCAGGAAGAGAGAGACCTGGATTAGTTCATCTGTCCATGAATGCTGCTTGCTTCAGTGAACTGATACTGTGTCCTCAGGAGGACGTGCTTTCACTCAAGGGTGTGAGCCCCTAACAGAAGCTTTAGTGGTTTTATGACTGTGCCTTCCAGACTTGCATTTCAATTATTTTGCCATTGTAATTTCACTCATAATTGCATTGTAACCGTGTCTCTTTAGACAACCATTTAAATTGTTTTGCCATTTTCATTTCATCTGATAATGGCTTTGTAATATAATTACCACACTAAGTCATAGCAATGGGATCAAAATCAGAAAAGAAAGACGCATGACCCATTCTTGGTGGCATTTTGTGGATATGGATTTGCAAAATAAATTTTCATTTGCTGCTAAGCATCATGTCAATTTTCTCAAGGAAAATCAAAAGTATGACTCAGTTTATGTTTTAATTATTTGTGGGGTTGAGCCTATCTGTGCTTGCCCAAAGATTGACTTGGGGTAACTAGGGCAAACTGTGTATACATTTGTCTGTGTGCACAGATGACATTGTTTTAGTTGGGCTGGAAGAAGTCAGAGTAAATATTTAATTATCTATTGAGTTGTTTCTTGGGGAAATAAATACTGTCCTTTTAAGGGAATGAGCCAACTGTTGCTGAAGTCAATTTATTAAGCATTTATAGTATGCAATGCATAGTGCCACTACCAGGAATATAGGAGAGAGACAGAGAGAACGAGAGAGAGAGAGAGAGAGAGAGAGAGAGAGATTGCCTATCCTAAGAAATTAGAGTCTAGAAAGGAGAAAGATATGTCTGCAGATTTCCAGGACAAGAGAGCAAGTGTCTGAGGCCTGAAGGAAAACAAGACAAATTCGTTTAAGGAGCAGAACCCTGAGTAAAGCAGAGAAGAGGAGATGGGTGCTACTCCAGAGGTACTCAGCAAGGATTTGCTCAGTGAGTAGTTTGGAAGAGAACAGGGACTTGTCTAGTGGAAAAAAACTAGGAAATTGTCAAACTAGGAAATGCAGAATGCAGCTTTTAACAGGAAGGTTACTCCCATTTTACACAGTCTCACTTTGGGGTCTTTGGAGAGAGTTTAAGTGCCCATAGGTTATCTCTCTATTGCAAATGAACGTCAGTGTTAAGCGCCATTGCGTTTAAGGTGCCAGTGTTGGTGGTCTTTACCAGGGTGACAGTGGTTCTCAGAAAACAATGCTTAGTTTATAGCAAAGACAGAAACTAGCCTTGAAGTCTGGAAACAGATTTGTTGGCTGCTGTAAATGGCTTTGTACAATCATGATGAACAAGGTTAAAATTTTAGGGACATGACCACAGCTCTTAGATTCTCTGCCCCTCTCAGACATCAGCTATCTTTACTTTCCGCTCAGGGCAAATGCAGCCGGAGGAGCTCTGTGGGTTGTGACTGTCTTAGTTCCTGTCCCAAGGCTAATGAGCAAGCACATTGAGTTCTAAAGCACTAATGAGCTGTGACCATTTCCGGTGCAGCCCTACAGCCCTGATGCAGAACAAGCACCTGCTGGCTGCCCTCCCTTCTCTCCTCCATCATTGGGGCTGGCTTCTCACTCTAGTTTACTTCTTAGACCTTCCTGCTGGAACAGAGAATGTCCTGTGATCAGTTCAACTGCTTTCTTGTTTAGCTTTCCAAAAATAAGTATTCAAGAATCAAAACATTATCGTGGTCAACGGTGATTGGTACAAAATTGTTGGAAAGCTCAAAAATACGCTTGATAACTAATATCGACTCATTTTTGTGGTTAAGCACCCTGCATGTGTTTCCTTGTCTTTTTCAAGGCAAACTCTAACTATAATACCTAATTCTCATGTGCAGTGGTAATTTTGAAAAGATGAATTTTAAAAAGCATAATTGGCAAAGAACCAGGCTACTGGAAAATAAAAAGTAAATGGTGTTAGGAAATGGAAACATCCTCCTCCCAAGGATCAGTAAACATCTTAGAAGAGGAGGAAGAAAGAATTTAAGAAGTGGAATATGTGAAAAAATGCATGGGCTCCTCCCATTCAGATTCGGCCATTGCAATCATGACACACAGCAACTGTACAAGTTCCACTCAGGGTGCTGGGAGCCGAATGTGGGTTCTAGGGAAGAGCAGCTGGTGCTCTCCACCACTGGGCCGCCTCTCCAGCCCGGGAAAGTAATTTTTAAAAATGGAGGTAGCAAGGCCATTTCACTCAAAAGGCATTAACTGAGCTCCAGCTGTGAGGGAGGTGCTTGGCAAGGTACCCTGGGAAGTAGTTTGAGGAGCATTTTCTGATCTTTGCCATTTGGGAACTTTTTCCACAGTGCAGCTTGTAATGAGGTGAATTTTAGTATGCTGCACCCTCAGCATGACAGTCATGGGTGCAATGACATCATCTCTCAGAGCACAGGATCCCCGAATTCACCTTTGAGAACTTATGAGAACCCATTTGAGGAAGTAACATTTAAACAGGTCTGAAAGATGACGAAGAGCTCACGGTGCAGTTAAGAAGAGAAGCACTCTGGGAAAGCAATGTAGCTGTGGAAGGGCGTGGACACTGGGAATTTTGTTTGACTGAGGGGTGGTGGCAGTTTTGCAGCTGACTGAGGTCAAGCTGTAGGCATATTGACAGACCTTAATGTCAAGAAAGGGGGTTGATTGTATCCTGAAGCAAGCACGGTGCTATTAGATCACACTCTAACAGCAGTGTGAGAAGGGAATTCGATGAGAGACTTAAAAAGTCAGATGGGCATAAAAAAACCTTCTTTACTGATGTATAATGATTTACAAGTAAGCTAAACAATCCCATTCCTCAGTTTCTTTATATTTGTCAGGAGTAAGAACGCTAGCCCTGACTGGGAGTCTTAAATGAACAGTCGATGTGTAACAGTTCAACAAAACATCAGATACTCAACGCTGGTGAGTGGTGACTGTAGCAGTCTTTACTGCAAGTGTGGAGATCATTCGGGAGGTTAATGCAACAGCTTGTGCAAAACACATGAGAATGTGAAAAACTGAGTCCGTTAATTGTATGAAAGGTGGGTTGGGATTGGAAATGAAAGGCAAAGATTTGAAGGAGAGGAGTGATAATCGTGGAGTTGGGGCTGGCTGGTGGAGGTGACAGAGACTGAAGACAAAGGGGAAGTTTTAAAGCACCGTGGCAGGGTTGGTCTGTGAAGTAGGACAGAGGCCAGGGGCAGAGAGGTAGAGGTGGAATTCTGAAAAGGCAGGCTGAAACAGTCAGAGCACAAGGCTAAACAGGAGACTGATGATGACCTGTGATGAATGGACAGCCAGAAGTACAGGCCGCTTCCACACTTCACTGTGGTTCCCCTAAAATTATCCAGTGACTGTTTCTAACATTTGAGCTGTACAATCAGCAGAACATTTAGGTTTCATGGAGCTCTTTTTGGAGACAGGGGTCAGAGTTGGGAAGCATGAGTTATACCCCTCCCTCTCTGCCATCCTTCTGTTTCTTTATCAGAGCAAATTCATATTCGTCTTCAACATAATACAGTTCATATAAATAAACCATAACCAAACATCATGTTAAGTGTGTGTGGTGTGAGAGTGTGGCTGTGTATGTCTGTGTGTGTGGCTGTATGTATGAGTGTGCAAGTGTGACTGTGTGTCTCTGTGTGTGTAAGAAAGAGAGCAAGTGTGACTGTGTGTGTGAGTGTGGTTTTGTGTGTGCATGCATGTGTTATTGGAGATTGAATGAATCCAGGCCTATACACAAGGTTTGTTGGTTGGTTGGTTTGTTTCCCAGTAGACTGGGAGCAGAGCATAGTGACTGCCGTTGTTGGTGGGACATGTAAAGTCCTACCATTGCTGGGTAGACTGGCATGCACAAGCCAATAATAAAGAACAATGAGGTTGTTCTTCTCTTTTAAGTTTACCCCAAATTTTTGATTATTGGGCACCTCAGTGTGCTCTGAACTTTAAGATTGTTGAGCTGTAGTTAGTGTTCACTGTATGTGGGGATCCACAGCCGTATCACCTGGGGGATGGTCTTTTTGTCGTCCATGTCTACCTTAGTGTCTTCGGTGGAGCTTTGATTTGTGCTGTGAATGTGCCCTCTGGCTCTATTTAGCCTCCTGGCTGTCACTTTGAGCATAATTGAAATTTAAAATTATTAGCTCATGAAGTACAGCCTGTGCACCTATACTAGCAAAATCTTATTTGGATTCATTATTGCCAAACAAGAAAATAAGATTAAGCTATTGCTATTAAAGTCCTTATTCCTCTGGTCCTTTGCATTCTCCTAAGGAGAAATGTTTCTGACACCAGAGAAGACCTAGACCAAAGTAGTCTGCAAAGCATCCAATGATCTAATTCATTGTCATAGGACAGGAAATAGACATCTGCCTCATGCCACATCCTTGTGGTGCTGTGCAATTGATGCACAGGTTTTAGGAAGGAAAGTCATATAGCTGCATGCTACTGTGGATGCCTTCTGTCCCACAGTAGGTCTACTAGGGCATCCTGCTTTCCATGGCACAACACGGGAAACATGCACTATCCCATGGCAGGTGCATCTTCAGGTAGACATAATCCACTCTGTTTCCTAAGCATAGTCTCAGCATTTGGGAGGCGGAAACAAGAGAATCAGAGTTGAAAGGCAGCCTGGGCTACATAGACTCTGTCTCAAAAACAAAAACCAAACCAAACAAACAAATAACAAAACATAAACAAAAGAGCAGGGTAGGAATATAGCTCACGCCAGAGCCCATGTGATCATGCTTGAACAACCGGGTTCATGGCCCAGCACCCTTCCATTAAAACAATTAAAATGGTAAATTTTAACACATCCCCAAAATAAAAACATATACAAACACACACACACACACACACTCAGAGAGAGAGAGAGAAAAAAAGAGAGAGAGACAGAGAGAGACAGAGAGAGAGTCGTACCTGTTTCCTGTGCTTAAGGGGATGCTGGAATTGATGAGCAGCTCTGCACAGATAGGGATGAGGGAGAGCTAGCTACTTTCTCTGCCTGTTGCCAGAAGCTTTCCAGAATTCAGGGTTCTGATGGGCTCTGCTCTTAGTCAGTGATGGCTCCTCTTGCAGAGTCCCCTAAGCAATTTCAGAATAATTCAGAGCCCCAGTTTTGCCGTATGCTGGACTGGTGACTTCTGGTTCATCTCCCTGGGCAGCATTTGAGTAAAAGGAAGGATTTGGGTGGGGTGAAATATGTTTCTCAAAAACCAGAGGGGATCAACATGTAATATCAGACATTCTGGGGCTGACTATTAGTTTACTTGGAATCAGATAAATAATCATAAAATGTCACTTCAAGATGGAAATATTTTGCTAAATGACGTGTTTAATTTTTTTAAAATAAAATAAGCTCACCCCTGTAAGAGCCAAAGCTCTTTGTGCTAGAACTAAGGTTTTATACGGAAAACAATGGTGTTTTATGTAATTTCTAAATGTCTTTAAAAAGCGAAAGTAATAACAAATGAGCAAAACCATAAACAACAATGCTAGACTAGGGTGGGGTATAGCTTATTGGGAGAGGTCAGAATTGCCTCCCAGCGATAATTAGCATGCTGAGTTTTAAGTTTTCGTTTTCAGAAATGTTAACACAATACAAAACACATGGACAGATAAGACGACAGCCTGGCTAATGAGCACAGAAGCTGTGATGCCCTTCCCCTCCGTGTCCCTCTCTCTGCTGTCGCTGCTGCCATTTGAACTGTGTTCCGTTCATCCCTGATCTCTGTGCTGTGGTGTAAGAAGCTAAATAGCTAGGTCTGTTGATAAAATCAAACGGCTAGAGAGCAAACGGCTAGTGAGCATGACTTCAGCTCTCCAACCAGAGCCTCACAACACATCTCTGAGATGCATGAAAATCAAGTCCAGACATGTGGCCAAGAGGACTAAGGACATTGGCGATTCGGCTTTTTGATCCGTTATTGTAAATCTTTTTCTCTGATCTCAAATGAGACTAGTGACTGTGTACCTGTTAAAAGCCTCAGGTCATCAGCAGCTTGATTTTGTTTCTCTGGTCAGAACAAATAATTTAAGAATTTGGAATTAAGATGAGTAGATTTAAGGCTTCAACATTTTAACTCTTCATTCACTGGGACATGGTCCCCGTCTTTGTTATTCTTTAAGGGCCGTTTTGATGGAGACTCTCATCCTCATAGCCTGCTTGCCATTTCTGTTATGATATTCCTGGGAGGCCGAGGGAAAGGCTTCATATTTTGCCACATTCTGCTCATGACGAGTTAGAATACAGGCTAGTGGGAGCACTTGGGAATGGCCTTAAACCACGCAGTGCAGCGGCCTGCTATCTTCCATCCTACTTGCCACTTGCTCCCCCCTCCAGATACTCCAGCGAAGCAGATAGTTAGAGTTTAGACAAAAGATGCTCAGTTAAATTTGAAGGACAAAAATTATAGTGATTTTTTTGTAAGAATGTTATATGTGTGATATTTGGGACATACTGATTCTGAAAAATTTATTTATCATTTATTGATCAGTTGACATTGAAACTTACCTGGGTGAGTCTACTACTCAGATTAGAGTTTGTTCCCAGCCTTCTGTGTGCCTGCTGTTATCACGTAACTCCTGATCTCATCTCAATGTATTGGAGTCACAGCCAATGCTAAAGCTTAGGAACTGGTGCATCGGAGTTTGGCATGTGTGTCTTACCGCATCTCACTGTGCTATTCTTATTCAAAGGTGAATTTTAAGACTCCATCACCTAGACCAGTGTTTCTAAGACAGGGTAGACGAGGTTGGGGGAGAGGGTTGTTGTGAGCATGCAGGTTTGGGCACCGCTGATCTGGAGGCAGTCTGTGATTCTTTTTGTTTTTAACTTTTTCTTCATTAATTGTTTACTCACTTTACATCCCAGTCAAAGCCCCCTCCCTCCTTTCCACCCATTCCCACCCTCCTGTCCTCTTCTCCCCCTCCCCTTCTCCTCAGAAAAGAGAACTCCCCCTCCCGTTCCTGCAGGTTATGACCCTCAATTTGAACCCTGTTAGTTCTGTCACTCTTAGGTCTCCCCACCAACATCCTCAGCAGGTGTGGTAAGGATGTGATTTTCAACAGTCACCAGGGCAGGGTCTTTGGGAAATAGCAGTGTGGGGAAAACTTGGGAGAAAGGTGAAACTGAGCCCACGGGACTGGAAGGTACATTGAAGGCAAGAGAACAGAGAACATTGTGGACTAGGATGGTTCTTTACTCAAGGCTTTTCAGGAAAGAGGGGAAAGTCTTCACGTAAGTTGGGTTGATGGGGGGAAAAGTCTCAGCTGCCTGGAGATAAAGAAAGGAAAGAGAAAATGAAGAAGGAGATGGCTAAAGATGGTATGGCCTTTTGGAGCAGAACTGAGAAAGGGTCCTGGCAGTGGTGAGAATGCCAGTCCAGAGCAGGGCTCGGGGTAGGGGACTTTAGGGAGTTGGGGTGGGGGGTAGAGCACACACATCAGAGTCAATTTCCTCCTCTAGATCCCTTCCATGTGCCCCTCCCTGTTCTCTTTCAAATTCATGGAATCCAGCTGATGGTGGTGGTGCATGCTTTTAATCCCTGACTAAAGGCAGAGGTGAGGGAATCTCTGAGTTCAAGTCCAGCCTGGTCTATAGAGTGAGTTCTAGGACAGCCAGGGCTACATAGAAAACCAACCAACTAACCAATCAACCAAAACAAGACTGCTTTAATTCATGGCCTCCTTTTCAGAGTGTGTGTGTGTGTGTGTGTGTGTGTGTGTGTGTGTGTGTGTATTCCTAAATATATTTTGTATAACTATAATGTTACTCATACGTATGTTTTCAGAGCAGGAGAAGAAAATAAGTCCATGTTTTAAATTTTGTTATTAGTTACTTTGGTATATATTTATTTTGGTTACCACTTTTAATAATGTAATTATACCGTGGACTGGAATAGCTAAAACAACAACAACAACAACAAATCAGTCGTCTTTGAAGGAACGTTTTAGTGTTTGTAGATTATCTATTACCTCTCTTTTATATAGCAGACTATAAAGAGTAGATACAGTGACAGAAAAAAGCAGCCTAGGTCATATGCTGCTTTCTAGAGTCTGTTATAGGTACCATGGTATTTCATAAAATCGACTTTGTTAAAATGTTAACATTTATGGAATTAAGTAGCAATTTTACAATGGGACAAGATTGCCCAGGGCATGCATGTGGAGGCAGGGGCATGGCATGATCTCATTTATAGAAAATCTCAGGACTTTACTATAAAATTATTACAGCCAACAAACGAATCTAGCAGCATCTTGAGTTCCCAGGTCTGCCATTACAAAGCCCCTCACACTGGGTGATTAAAGTGGGGGCGTGCACGAGTGTGTGTGTCTCTCTCCTGGCCCCTGCTTGCTTCCAATGTCTGTTGGCAAGTCTGAGTTTCTTGATTTGTCCAGTCTCTGCCTCTATCCTCACCGGACTGTCCTCACTCTGTGTCATAACAGCAGTAATAGAGGACCATACCTTAGCTCATTTCACTACGATGAGGCCTTCCATATGTCTTTGGAAAGATATTATCTAATCAATACAGAATTAAAATTAATTGTGTGACCATTATTTTAACCGCCCAAAATGAATTTAAATGAGAAAATCATTCTTATTCATAATAACATCAAAAACAATAAAATTCTTAGGAAAAAAACTGACAAACAAAAAACTTACGTTCTGGTAACTGAAAATAGTTACTGAAATTGGAGTCATAAATAAATAGAAAAATCATTCTGATCATGGACTGGGTGGCATATTGTGCAGGTGGCAGTAGTCCAAAAATTCATTTGCAGATTACAAATTCAGTTTAATCATTGTGACATCTCCAGCTGGATTCCTTACAGAAATTAACCTGCTAACTCTAAAAGTTTTATGGGATTTCTTTCCTAAAAGTCATATGGAAATCTAAAATATTTTTAATATTGGGAATTTCTATTCTAAAAGTTATATGGAATTCTATAATACTTTGTTCTTGTTCAAGATTTCAACAAACTAATCTGGCAGGATCAGTCTATATACTGTAAGAAACCCAAGTAAAATAATTCAGTGCCATTTTGAGATTTATTTTTACTTGTGCGTCTGTGAGCCTCATGTGCACAGGTACCAGCAGAGGCCAGAAGGGGGCTGGGGCTCCCCTGGAGCTAGACTTACAGGCTGTTGTGAGCTGCTCAAAGTGGGTGCTGGGAGCTAGAATGACCTAGAGTGCTCCAGCACCAAGGGCTCTTAACAGCTGAGCTATTTCTTCTGCCCTGATCAGAAACATTTTAATGACTGTATAAAATCCATAAGAGAAACAAGAAAGTGTGGGCTCTTACCATAAGTTCTCCAACTTAAAATTCAACTTGCATCTATTAGATGCAGCCTACATTTTATGTCTTCAGAGTAATAAATTCTCTAACCCAGTAGGTTAATAAGATTATTGTAATATCAAAGATACAAAAAAACAAACAAACAAACTTGTTGCCACAGTGATGGGAGAGGACACTGTCAAATAATGATGTTCTTACAGTTATACAATGCTCATGCTTTAGCCGTGCTGAAAATTTTTCTTCAGTTACTTAGTAAATATTTCTAAATAAGTCTTAGGGTTTGACTGCTGTGAAGAGACACCATGACCACCACAACTCTTATGAAGGAAAAGATTTCGCTGGGGCTGGCTTACAGTTTCAGAAGTTTAGTCCATTATCATCACGGTGGGAAGCATGGCAGTATGTAGACAGACACGGTGCTGGAGGAGGAGCTGAGAGTTCTATAACGTTATATGCTTGCAGCAGGAGACTGGGTGCCACACTGGGCAGAGCTTGGGCATATATGAGACCTCCAAGCCTACCTCCACAGTGACATGCTTCCTCCATCAAGGGCACACCTACTCCAACAAGGCCATACTTCCTACTAGCATTACTCACTATGGGCCAAACATTTGAACATGTGAGTCTATGGGGGCCATACCTATTTAAACCCCCATATGCCATGTTTTTAAATTATTATTCTAGTTGTTATGTAGTGATGTCTCAAGTAATTGACTTTAGTGACTAGTAATCATTGTCACTTGGCACCCTGGCTATACTAAGTACTGCATGGAGTACAGAACAGACAGGCATTCGTTTATCTAAGTGGTTAGGCTAGGAACCAAGGCTTTCTTAAGGAATGCAAGGCTGCTTGCTCACATCTGGGCAAATGAGGAAGCAGAGAAAAAGGATGCTAGTATTTATCTGTTGTCTCTTTTTTCCTCTTTTATTCAATCTTGGTCATCAACCCATGGGCTATTATTGCTTGCTGTGTTTAGAGTCTGTCTTCCTTCATGCCCTCCTTCCCTCTCTCCCTCCATCCCTACCTACCTACCTCAGGAAACATGAGCCTATCTGACAAGGAAGATTCACTGCCACACTGTGTTATCCCACATGTGACCTCTTCTCATCAAAGATAGGGAGAGTCTGTGCCCATTTCAGTCACCAAGTCAAAGTGAAAACTGTTTTCTTCCTTAAAGCCTTTAAGTATTCAAGTCACAGGAGAATGACTTTTCAAAGTGTCATGTTTCCTTCAAGTAATATTATCTAGAAGTACAAAGGTCATTTTTTGTTGTTTTTTCAGATTTGGGGAATTTTATTTTCCTTCCACCTTTTCCCCTTTGCTCAGGACCCCTCAACGGTGGCTCTAACCCACTTGGTGGCCTGTGCTGTGAGAGCTGCTGACCAGTCCTCAGTGGCTGGCTGGGCACTCCAGTCTTCAGTGGGTAACTGCTGGATGGGTAGAGAGGGGCCCTGCCCATCCCTCAGACCAGTCTGCTACCTCTGGCTGAGTGGCAGTGAACTCAGGAGCTGGCGTGGTCTAATTGCACTGGAATTCCTTCTTAGTCATGGCCTTCTCAGCAGCAGCCTGCTCCTCCTTCTCACTCTCTTCTGGGTCTCTGTAGAAGTGAAGATCAGGCATAACCTCACTGGTGCTCATGGGAGACAGTGCCACGCATGCGGAGTACTTCCCCGGCCAGCATCCACCACATCAGACCTGCTAAGTGAGCTGCCTTGTGGTTGCATGGGATGGCGATGTCCACATAGCACAGAGGAGAATGTGTGTTGCACAGAGCAATAGTGGGCAGGTTGATATAAGAGGCCTCTGGAGGGGGGGTGGGGGGGGGCGGAGCGCAGAATCCGTCACCACTAGAAGCCGTGGCTTATTGTTATTATTGTAAGTAATTAAGACCCAATGTGTATTAGTTGCTTGGATCTGGTTGGTGAAGGTCCCACATGTGGAGTGGCCAGCAAGTGGAGTGGCTCCAGTGACAGCAGCAAACTTCAGCACAGCTCGCTGGCCAGTGTTCCTGGAGGAGATGACGCTGACCTCAGCAGGGTTCTCAATGGCAACAATAGCCCGAGCTGCAAGCAACAGCTTCTCCCAGGTCCTCTTCAGATTTCTGATGTAGATACCTGGGGCAACAAGTGGGTTTTTTCCTGGCTTTCCAAGACAAAGCCCTGGCACTCAGTTTGTAAAGCAGGCTTATTGGAGATCTCCCTGACTGCCTTCAGAGTGCTGATATTAAAGAGATGTACCACCACACCCTGAAACAGGTGGAGTTTTATAATGGGTGTTAGGGACTGATCCCGGTGCTCCAGACTGATTTGCTAACGTAGCAAATCAGTAGGAAGGCAGAGTGTATGCGGCAGTACCAAACAGTCACAGAGGCAAGCTCCACTGGTCTTGATTGGCCAAGACTGGCTTCCACCCTGCGCTTTAACAGCATGCAGCGTTTAATCCGGACTCCTGAGACGTTTATAAACTCGTCTCGGAATTGCCTCGTTCCTTTTCAAACGGCCTCAAGATCACGCTCCACCCAAGAGTGCGCAGTACAGCTGCTGTTCAAGCGGGAAGGAATTTACAACATGCATAACAGAAAAAGAACGAAATGGCAAAGGGGAGGAGGAAAAGCCAGCCAGATGTGAGCGGTGTGACACGTTGGAGTGTCACCTCTATTTTATCGGTCCACTGTTTGTGTTCTGCCAGATAGTGACACAACACAGTTCCTTTTATAAATACCAGGTCTTTTTTTAACTTTATATTCATTTCATATGATATTCAAAAATGCCACATGTAAAAAGTCATGTTAATGAGCTATCATTTTGACACTTTGTCATTTGTTGTCCTTGTTGGGAAGTGCCAGGGAAAGGACTCAGGAACTTACTATTGAGGACACACATGGCATAAGACTCAAAAATGCAGATACTGTTAGCACAGAGAGTTCCTGTTAACGCATCTTCCAGCCACACTAGTGAGAGCATGGCATTCCTGTAGCCATGGTGCACTGTTAAAACCAGGAAATGGATATTCTTGAAATACTGTTAATTCAAATAGAAACCTAATTCAGATTTTACCAGTTTTGTCATTTCATTTTTCTATCTATTGTTTCCAGAGAAGCTAGCATGTTACAGTTTCCATGTACTCAGATAATCAGAGTCCAGACTGTCTTAGCAGTGCAGAGAAACTGTTGATAACCCTGTCCTAGTTTTTAACTCTAGTGATTGTTGATCTGTTTTCCATTTCTACAGCTCTTCACTCTGAGGATGCTAACTATAAGCTAATAATTACATGAATTTTTGAGATTGACCCCCTTGAGACCCTGAATTATTGTTATTGTTATTATTGTAAGTAATTAAGACCCAATGTGTATTAGTTGTTTGCTTTGGTTTATTACTGAGTTGTATGGGTAATATCCACTGAACTGGGTTTTTTTTTGGTTCAGATTAATTTAGCAACTGAGTAGATTTAGGACTAAGTGTATATATGGTCCTAGAAAGAAGCAGCAGGCTGGGAGTGCAGAGAAAGACTAACACAGAGGTAAGGAATAAATGCCTTCTTTCCTTCCTGTCCCTGGCTTATCCCAGCCAAGATTCCTGTCTTCCTTAAGTTTCCTACTGTTTCTACTCTGTGATGTATTGTGTTCATGTCATGCCTAGAATTGACATGAAGGGAGACGACTGGGCAGGGATAAGAATTTTAGGTAGTTTTCAAAATAAAGGCAACCCCTCTCCATTTCCTAGCACAGTGTAACACACTGCCTTCCACCTCTCCACACCCAAAGGATCACCATGTCTCTCAGAGTCCAAAGCCTTTAAATGGGTAGAGAGTTGAAGAAGTATCTGACCTTTTTATTCCAAATATGTAGTTAGAACCTCATGCCCCATGAGCCGCTCAGCATTTTTGCTCAGCTCTTGTGTGATTATAAAGTAACAGAAGGAATGAGACTCACAAAATTACAACAAAAGCCATCTTTTGTGGAGGTTGCAAAAGGTAGTTGTCATTACTGTGACCAGTCCCCTGATAAGAAGCTGCTGGCAGAAGGAAGGGTTTGTCTTGGTTTACAGTTTGAGGGTCTCACAGTTGGAAGGTACAGTTCATGATGGTAGCATGTGCTTTATGACATTGGGAGTGTATGAAAGCAGCTTGCTCACATCTCAGTAGGCCAGGAAACACAGATGGGACAGGAAGGAGTTACTCAATCTCCCTTTTCTACACACTCCTACTCCCTCTAGCTAGACCCCACCTCTTAAAGGCCCCATAGCTTTCCAGGACAGTGCTTCGACCAGAAAGGAACCAAGTATTCAAGTTAATGAACCTGTGCAGAACAATAGCATTCTGTTCCTGACCTCTGTGACTTTGTGGCCATCTCATAATGAAAAATATATTCCACCTAATTACAAAAGTGCCTATGTCTTACAGCTTTAACACTATTTAAATTCTTAATCTAAAATCTGCTTTAAGACAGATGGTAACTCTTAGCTGTGAGTGCTTGTAAAGTCAGAAAACAGACTGTATACCCTTGATATACAGTGGTGTGGAATAAACATTTCTATTCCAAAAGGAAGGAGGGCATGAGGTTCCATGACACACACTGGAGGTCTCCTCTACACTTGGCATGTGTGGTGCAGAGCTAAAGCTCTGAATAGATAACAAACCAGACCAGTTTTCTCTGGGTGGCCTTTATGGTATGGTTGTGTCCCTACTTGTATCCAAGCCTAGCATCAAGGCAGAGTGGCCTACTTGTGCAGCACTCAAAAGGTTTCACATTAGAGCCTGCTACTGAAAAAGAACACACTGACAATAAGCAGAAGTGATACTGAACCTGACAGAGTCCTGATTTTAGCATAAGAACTCTATCTCCAGACGCTAAGAAATACACTTTAGTGAATGGAATTGTGGGTGTCTATAATATGATACATTCTTTCTGTGGTCATAGCAAGTGTCTTAGGGTTTTTATTACTGTAATGAAACACCATGACCAAAAGAAAATTGGGGAGAAAAGGGTTAACACTTCTATATTACAATTTATCATCAAAGAAAGTCAGGACAGGAACTCAAGCAGGGCAGAAACCTGGAAGCAGGAGCTGATACAGAGGTCATGGAGGAGTGCTTGCTCAATATGGCTTGATCAGCCTACTTTCTATTCCTTTGATAAAACACATGACCAAAGCAACTTATAGAAGGAAGACTTTATTTGGGCCTTTTGATTAAAGAGGGTTAGAGTCTGTGATGGCAAAGCAGAGGTAGCAGACAGCGGATGTCTGGAGCCTCAGCTGAGAGCCAACATCTCAAACCACAAGGAGGAAACAGAAATGGGCTAGAGAAAAGCTAGGGTGGCCCCTGAGCTGGTGGTCCTGGGTTCTAGAAGGCAGGCTGATCAAGCCATAAGAAATGGGCATGGCTTATGCCTCTGATACCTCAAAGCCTGCTCCTAGTACACACCTTCTCTAAGAAGGCCATACCTCCAGTCCTTCCCAAACAGTGCCAGCAACTGGGGATCAAGTATTCAAATGCCTGAGACTTATGAGAAACATCTTGTTCAAACGACCACAAACCCTATGGTGAGGAGGTGTTGTAATCCTTTTTTTTTTAAACAATGAAACCAGAGAACACAGTTTTCTTAAGTCTTGTGGCTAATAAGTCCAAAGCTACCTAAAGAGCTAGACCATGTGGATGATGGTGAAAACCTTCAGACCCAGGAACTAACATCCACTTGTTCTGTTTCCTTGTTTTGTGGATCTGAGGATTGAATACAGAGCTTTGCACATGCTGCCAAGCATTCTCCACTAAACTACGCTTAGCCTTCCTCCTGCTCATTGCTCTTAATTTCAGCTTGAGCCAGACTTTTGCTTAAACCACTCAGGTGTTCTCAAACTTGCTATGTAGCCCAAGATAGTCTTTAGCTTGCAATATCCTGCCTTAGCCTACAGAGTAGCTGGAATTAAAGGCCTGTACTACTATACTTTGCTCCGAAGCCTATATCAGGCATGTTAGACTTAAGCTTCTTTACAATCTGACACACTGGAGGAGACCTGGAAGAAAACTCTTTGGCTTTATCACTCCACTTGTTTTTCTTTCACAATGACCTTAGACCAACAGATCTTCCTTTCTTCGTCGGTTCTTACCCTCTCCTAAATTACATTCTGATGTGTATGTACTAGAAAGTTCAGAGAACAAAGGCTCTCATTTGAGTTTCTCATATGCTATAAAACAAACTCCCTTTTCTGTAAGTGTGCAGGCCATAGTGAGGCTAGTAGTTCTAAACTAATGGTCCAGCAAGACTACAGTAAAGGTCTTGAACTTGATGAGAAATCCTCCTGCCCTGCCCTGCCCTACCTCACTCTACAAGTCTGCCTTATGAATACCATTGCTTGATGACTCTTTGAGATATGAGATATGGCACTGATCTTGGTGAGTTTACTTGATGCAAATGTGAGTGTTGTAAGTACCTACAAACCTCCCCCTGTTTTTTGCTCTTTACTAATGAACTTCTTATTAAGTATTGCTGACCTAACTGGGTTCCTGTGTCTAGCATTTCCACTAAGAATGAAAGAAAATATAGAAAAATAAAGGCATAAGTATAGTGGGGGAAAGCTCTGAATGTGTACTGGGAATGGACTCATCCAAGAGTCCATGGATGGTTAGCCGTTGGGGGATGCTGGTTAGTGAGTCATTTAGGAGCAGCCCACCATGGTGATATCATGGCTGTCTTTCAACTTACTGATGTGACAACGACTGGCTCAGATCTGTGTGACTAGTGCACAGGCTCAGCATCTGAACTTGATGTTGTGTTCATAAGAACCTTTGGTTGTGGGACAGCAGAGTGGTGAAAACCCAGGAATCAAGGGGTTAGGGTTATAAAGGCACATTTTACCTTAGGCTTGTCAGTTGGGATTTTGTTCCTGAAGAAGAGAGAACAGCTAGTTCAGAGAAGATAGAGTAAAACTGATATGTTAGTACCACAGGATTCCACCCACTGCATCAAGCCACTGTCAGATTAGCAAAGGCTTGGGTGAATCCTGTGTCAATGGGACAAAGGTGATAATAAGGTTCCTAACTGGTTCCAGGAACCAATTAGAGAAGCTGCCAGACAAGGCTGTGCTGCTTGGAAACTAATCCTAGTGATAATAGCATAAAGCATTTGAAGCGTTTGGAAAGGCAAATCAGCATAGTAGGTAGTGAGATAATGTGCCTTGATATAAAAACCATGATGATGATCAAAATGCATTATATCCGTGCATGAAATTTTCAAACAATTTTTAAAAACATTCTGGTAGAATAGTAGTGGAGAAATAGCAGGGTCAGTTAGAAGGAAACGATTTTTCAAGAGAGGGTTATTGGTATATTCTGTAGATCTGAGTGACACAAGAAATTAAACTGAGCAAAAAGAGTATTGGTAACAAACAAATAACAACATCAATAACATCAAACAAACCTTTGAACACAAAAAAATGTTGATGTCACAATTAGATATCACTTTGGCCCCATTTTATGAAGCCTCCTAGCCTCCGGCAGTTATGCGGGGAGAAAGACGTAATAATGCAAGAGCATGGTCATTCCATAATACATTTTTTTCTCCTCAAATATGATATGTGTAACTCTGAAGGTAACCTGAGTCCTCCTTAGCATGTCCCCAGGTACCAAGATTGCTCCAGAACAGGGAATTAGGGAGCTTTCCTTGACGTGCCAGATAGGTCAACAGATACTTTAAGCTTAAAGCTATCTGTAGTTACTGACATATATTTTTCTTTATTATAATCCTTTCTTGAAATGTAAAACACTCCAGGCATAATGATAACACACCTTTATTTCCAGAATATGGGAGACACAAAGAGGTAGATCCCTGTGAATTTAAGGCTAACCTGTTCTACATGGAAAGCTCTAGACTAACCAGGGCTACATAGTGAGACTCCCATCTCAAAAGAAAACAAAACTCCCTGAGATTTGCCCTTTAATTTTGGATCTCTACACTTTATAGATTGTTTTCAGACCTCCTCAAAGAAGCCCCGGGAATTAGTGTCAGTGGCATGTTCTGCTACAAATGGGACATCTATAACACATTCCCACAAACGCTGAGGGAAAGATTGTGAAAACCAGATATCATGGAGGACCTGAGCAAAACCGTGTCTTCTTGACACGGCAGGACCGCTGTGTTCACGAGCGTGTGGCACCTGTGGCTGCCTGCATGATCCCAACAAATACTCTAGTGTGGAGTAGGAAGACTATGAGCTCTCACGGTTAACTGAGAGGCTATGGAGAGTTATGGCTTTGAGAAAGGAGAAAGTCAGAAGGATGCGGTTCCTGGAAGTCTGGCCGTGCTTCAGTAGATGTCTTCACATCTATGATGTTAGGGAAGAACAAACTGGATTTGATAGGTTATTATTTTAAAAAGAGGAGAGAATATGAAGATGGGGCTAAGGAGGGAGGGTGTCGATCTAGGAGAAATGAAGGGAAGGAGTTGGAATTAATATTATCAACATGCATTGTATCATTCTCAAATAATAGTGAAATATTAATGTAGTATTATAAAGTATGATAGTGTAAAATGTAAAACACTGGTTTTAGCTCATGAGTTAAAACTATATATAGTTTGAAGACCCCTCTTATAGACCAGGTCACTCTTCTTTACTAGCTGGAATCATTCTTCAAATTTCAACATCCTCCTCTGTGTTAATGAGCTGGAGTCCTCTTGCTCATCTGATGTAACCCACAGGCTGGAGGCATTCATAAGTTGCCTGCTTCATCTTTTCTCGGTCAGCCCACAAAATGTGCATACCCTGATTACTGCTATTGCAATGTGCATTATAGACTTTTGTCTCAGTGTCAAGGGTCAAATGGCTTCTGCCCCGATCCACAAAACAAGCAGGCTAACATAACTTTCAGGAAAGCTATCTTACACCCATTTCAGTTCTTAGGGTGGGGAAAGACCCTAAGAAGCTGCAGTGGGAGATGGTAGGAGAGAAGAGTTCCACGGAAGCTGGATGATCCAGATCATTTCCCACCCCAGTGATACTGGCCCCATTTTTAATTCATGTTTTTGTCTTTGTGGGGAGCCATTGATGCCTTCTAAAGGCTAGAATCTGCCAACCGCAGTAGGAAAGAACCTTAAATGTAAGATATAAAGTTGATATTGTCAAATGGCCCAGATTAAGTCTGATTCCATACAAAAGGAACTTGGAGCCAGGCATTGTTGCTCACAACTCTAATCCCAGCACTGAGAGGCAGAGGCAAGGGGATGGGTAGTTGGAGGCTGGCTCAGGCTACCTTTCCAGACCCTATGTTGAAAACGTAATAACTAAATAAAGAACATATCCTATAAAGTAAGACTATACATACAGCTTTAATTAAAAGGCAAATTTGATACCATGTACAGTAGCGAATGTTTACACATTAGTGATCATTGCCATTGCTTAGTGGCTCCAAGCCAGTAGAGCGACGGCAAGAACAAAAAGTTTCCTCTATCACAGACAACTTGTTTTCTGATGGGATGCTCTCAACCCCAGTCTGAACTGTGTAAAACTCTGGAAGATAATTTCATATGTCTTTCAGATAGCTAGAGAGTTCAAATGTAAGAGACAGGAAATCTTAAAATTCATTGTTTCCAATAGCTGAAACTGTGAGTTTTGAAATAAGGCAGCCCTACCAGCTGAGTCTGTGAGCCCCAGAGCATTCCATGAGACATCTCCCCCTGTTGGGGGTGGGACTTTCCAGGAGAGCACCTACTGATAGCATCCAAGTGGAGGTCCCAGGCTACTCAGACTCACAAACAGCTGTAAACCTCCAAGAGCACATGTCCTCCTCAAGAAGGAGGAGGCTGTGTGGCCCTTAATGACCATTGTCTGGAAAGCTCCAGGGTACCACGTCTGCTATACTTCATTGGCTCAAGGAGCTGCCACACAGGATCAAAGAGAGGAGAAGCATCATAGACTATACCTCTAGACACAGATATAATAGTTCACAGCTGTGTTGTGCAGTCACTGAGCATGCGTGCAGGGGGCATCTTTGTTCTCTTCCATGCTACAGAAAGCAAATTTTATCTCCTTAACCTTTTTTCAGAGTTCAGTGTTTCCAAAATATTATTCTTACCGTTGGGAATTTCATATTAGTGGTTCTGATTCTTTTGGATTTTATAGTTAAATTTTTTAAATGAGGATTTGACATGTGGAAGGCATCTAGTTGACTAAAGAAAGAATTGAAAATTAACAATAGTTGTTCCAGTACACACTACTCCTTCTGTTTCTATCAATGCCTAAGACAGAAGCCAGATTTACATAAAACAAGAGGGAGAACAGGCCCTTAGAACCAAAGATGTTATTCAAATGAAGCAACTTCTTCTCAGGAAGAACCACTTCATTGTTCTTGTCTTTCTCATTTTCCTGTGGGCTGCTAGCAACTGTCTCATAATGTCTATTGTATAGGTCTATGTTTGAGAATCACACCTTCAGGCAAAAAGTCATAATTATGTACTTTATAACATTCCCTTGAGACATTCAAGATTTTATAGTCAGAATTTGATTTTTACATTATCCTTGTCGATTGCATAGTTACGTATATGAAGGATTATTGTTTGAGGCAAATCTTCAGTGATGCCGTTGCTCTTGGTTGCCTCCCAGAGGTAGGAGATAACTGCCTACTGATGAAGACACAATGTACCTTAGACACAGGCATGGAGGATCCAAGCCACATCTGATATGAAAGCCTCCTCCCTGAGGACTAGCTTTTATGGTATCAGAAGGCCTCATGAAAGCTTCCAAAGGAGAGAATTAATCCACACTCCTGCCCAGCTATGACACCTATGAACACAACAAAACCTATGTGGTGCCAAAACCCTAAGGATCACTAGTGGTACACATGCCTCGGCAGTACCCAGCATCTCTGAGGATTCAAGATAGAGGCGCCCTTGTTTGATGTTTCAGTGCTAATGACAAAGGAAGTATCCAGTATCAAGAAATGCTGCTCTGAATCACCTCATCCTTACCTGCCAGGAGCGGGCCCTGCACTCAAGGCCCTGGACTTACAACACGGCTGTCCACCCTATCTGGAAGGAGTGCTTTTTAAAAGGTCACATCAGAGCATCACAATACTGATACCTTTTCCCTAACACATAAAAACTGCTGCGAACTTTTCTGGTTATTTTGTTGCCTACCACATAAACTTCAAAACAATGGCAAAATGAACAAAAGGCTTTGTATGTAATTTCTCAGGAATGGGTCTTGGATGACTTGTGTAACTTTTTTCCAAACTATTTTATTGATCTAGCACTGTGCTAATCTTTGAGTCCACTAAGAGACCTCCTAGATGGCATAACCATGTTTCCAGTGCCTGAAGCGCTTAGACTTGAGTGATGAGAACCCTGGCCCTGCTGTGCCTTCTGTGGCTGTAGAATGCCAGGAGAGTCCGTATGCATGCAGATGAAAACTCGTTTTCTTGCTCGGCTCCTCTAAAAAATGGTTCCTTTTAAAATTTAATGCTGCTTTGTTTGGTCACTGTGGAGACATAACAAAGACTTCTCTGGAAGAAGCCCTTTCATTACCTCAGTTATTCTTAGACTTGAGATTAATAATTTCTAATATTTTTGTTTTTTAATGTGTGTTCAAGAGACAAGGCACAAAATGGCATCATTCTTCCAAAGTGGCCCACTCTTCTGGTGGCGTGGCCCTTTGCCTATGTTTGCTGTAATGAGGCTCCCATTGCATTCCGGCTGTAGTTTCTAGTCACTCACACACATCTGAGCACATCTGGGCTGCTCTGCCCCAATGCATCTGCTCTGCTCTCTTCCTTCCGGCTGTGTGCTTTTCCTTTCTCTGAATTGCAGTCACTGTGAGCTACAGCTCTTGTTCTTCTGTCTTCCCTGCTCAGTTCACCTTTCATCTTCTGTTCTCTTTGAGTGCTACTGTCATTAACAATGGCCTGAGATTTTCTTTTCAGACCTCACCAGTGACTTCTGGGACAAGTCTTCCTGAGTTCTTATTCTCTGAACACTGTCACCAGACCTGGCCTCCCCTCCGCTCTCCTCCACCTAGGCCGTCTTCTCTTTTTGGCAGGCTTTTTAAATTCTTACTTTTCCACCTGCCCTCCAAATATTGCCATCTTTCCTTGGTTTTCAGTTCTCTTTCCTTTATTCTTTCAGGAAAATCACTTTTTTTTTACAGCTTAGAAACTGTCCTTTTCTGCTTGTCTCTCAAGCACATTTCATCCTCCCCTCAACAGCTTTAATATTTAGATTTCCACGGCCTCTCAGAAGTGCCACTTTAGCTTCTCAGTTACTACATACTGCTAGAAGCAAATGTTTGCCAGAGAGGAGTGATCTGCTGCGAACTACAGCCCAGAGGCCAAATTTAGCCTACTGTCTTTTTTTTTTTTTTAAATAAAGCTTAATTGGAACATAATGTCCATTCATTTATGTGTTGTCTGTGGCTAGTTTCATGATGCAATAGCAAAGTTGAGCAGTTTCCATAGAGGCTGTGTGATTCAAAAAGTATAAAATATTGACCCCCAACTCTTTTTAGAAAGTTTGTGATTCTCACACAAGGGCTTTGATTTCACCAGTTCCCCACTCAAGAAACCATGAATGATTTTCAGTGTCTTTGTCAGTGATTAACTTTCTTGTTTGCTATTTAAAGATTTTTCTCTTAGCATAATGTCTTTTAGGCTCATCCATGCTGTGAAAACATTTTTAAGTCTGAATAATATTATATTGTCTGTGAATTTTTCACTCACACACACACATAAATCAGTTTCTTTAACATTAATGGGTGGACAAATTGGTTAGTGTGCACACTATTGCAATGGGCACAGGTGTGTCAGTATCATTACATGGTAGTGTTCTCATTTCCTGTAGACAAATACTCAGAAGACAGGTTTTTGGATCATATGACAGATCTGTTTTTTCCTTCCTTAGGAATGCTCTCCGCCCTAATGCCTATATCAACATTGTTCCCATCAACTGTGTACAAAGGTTCCCTTTTCTCTTTGCATTTTGGAGTCTTGACAAAAGTCCTGCTTCCTTCACAAAATTTCCTGATATTCATTAGTGTTTTTGTCCATCACCTGAGATCCTGTTCATCTACAGTACAGTGCCTGCTACTGAATTGAGCATCTTCCTTACTTATCTTAGGCATGTCTCTGTCAGCCCTGTTCACTTCTGTGTCCCTTTCCTTTATTAATTTGATAATGAGTTAACCCAAGTGGGAATACTCATAGGAACTTCAACTCTTCTTCATCTCACCTAAATTTTCAAATCCCCATCTCAAAGTTTATAAAAACTTTTCACTTTTCCTACTAAAGACGTGTCCAACCTGTTCTGCCTTCTTCAGGCCTGCTAGCATAGTGTAAACCAATACACCTTCATTTCTTCCTTGGACAACTGGACTGACCTGAGTAGTGATATTCCCCCAATCTAGTCTCTGTTGTCAGAGTTGGAACTAGGGAGAGGAGAGAGACTGGCTTGAAAACAAGATTTAAGGAAGTGCTTCTCTTGTGTGTATGGAAATACATAACTGAGGTCTAAGAGCCAAGGTCTCATCAAATGGCTCCAGGTGCTACGGCAGGCTGTTATGTTACCTACCTACTTCCATGGTCCTTTTCCTCTATCATCCCATCTTCCTTGTGCTTCATTATTCCTGTTTTTCTCCCATGTAGTTACTGAAATGGTCTCTTAGGGTACAGATGATGGCCAATCTGGTTTTCAGTTGCCCAGAGGAGCAACTGATAAGTTGCCTACAACTTCTAGTCTCCTTTCTTGCCACTCTACCCTATACTCAAAATTCTATATACTATGCACTTTGGAAACCTCGGAATTCTTGTATACTCTATTCTGTGCACTTTCAAGATACGCACAGGGGACTGGAGAGATGGCTCAGTGGTTAAGAACACTGTCTGCTTTTCCAAAGGTCATGAGTTCAATTCCCAGCAACCACATGGTGGCTCACAACCATCTATAATGTGAACTGATTCCCTCTTCTGGAAGGTGTAAATGCAGATAGAATACTCATTTACATAAAATAGACAAATCTTTTTTTAAAAGATATGCACAGAATAGAATACAAGAATTTGGAACTTTCCTGAGAGAGGCCTTTAAACTGCGAGACATTTGATTCATGACTTAAATCCCGGCACAACAACTTTATGGAGCTTTACAGAAGTCCCTAAAACTAATTAAGCTGATACTTCTTTTTCCCCCTTAAGCATAATATACTTTGTTTAATTACAACATGCGTTTGATTTTGTGGTAATTACTTTTAACATGTTTTCAATCTCCAAAAAAAAAAAAAAAAAAAAAAAAAGAAAGGTTCAAAGACACATCTTCACATGAGAATCATGTTGGAAAGTTTTTAAAGATGCTGTTTTTTTCTAGGCCTAGCATAAGCACAGACCCCCTGGTTGAACCCCTTTAGATGCTTTGCTTGTTTTTGAGACACACTGTTCTCCTGCAATCCAGGCTTTCTTTGAATTCAGGATCCTCCTGCTTCAGTCTCCAGAGTGCTGGGAGTACAAGCGTGTGTCATCATGTCTGGCCTCCACAAAAGATGTAGTATAACAATTTTGTCTGAGATAGGAATGCTCCATGCTATAGGGAAGCACCGTAGGTTGGAAGGTAAACAACTCAAAATAGTGATGAAATCAACCAGATTCACTAGACCCCTCTCCTGCCAGAGTAAACAGTAAAAGCTGAGATTCCCTCTAAGGGCAGCAAGGCTAGGCTGCAAAGAAGATTCTCAGACTAGACCAGCTGCCGGAAGAGGCAAAACCCAGCTGAGCTGCCTGGAAGAGGTAACTTAGAAGGACACTCTCCAACTTGTTGAGCTGCCTGTAGGCTGTGCAGTGTGCTTCATGTTTTCCAGTGAGCCATCACCCATGCTAGTGTGGGCCTTGGTGATGCAGCTCTCTCCAACTCATTTCTGCTCTTGTAAGTAACCCCTCACCAATACTCTTGTGAGTAACTTAAATAAAACTCATAGGTTCACCAAGTTGCCTTTGGTGGTATCTGAACTTTACTCCGTCATGGGATCTCTACCTGGGATTAGTAGACATGTGTGCTCCCTCTGTCCAGGAAGAGTTTTACCATAAAACAGCTGGTTCTAATGTACATCTAGATATAAAGCTGCTTGAACTTCAGAGTGAACTGCTGAAGAGGAAAGGCCCTCTTCCCTCTTAACAAGATGGCTGGCTTGTAGCAAGACTTCAAACAAGAGCTGTGGTAATTAGTAAGCACTGGCACTCTTCATTGGCTCGAAGACTGGGAATAGTGAATTCAGTTACTGCTCTCCTTCCTCAGCTAACAGCTTGGAGTAGAGGAAGCTTGAAGGACAAGGATCCCATTGGGTGAGTTAAGGGGCAAATTTTTTGGCTGGAACCTCCACTTGCCCCTGCCCAATGTGGGAAAGCCCCGTCTGCCCTCTTTCACTCAACCCCATCGACCCTGAAAAGCCTCTGAACAAAGGAAAGGTGCCAAGAGCCCTGTTGGCATTATTGGCAAACCCCCTGATGCTGCCTGTCACTCAGATCCCCACCTAAGTGCTCAGCTCTTGAGCTCTTGACTATACAAACCCAGCTTACGGCTGGCAGTCACCACCCTTCACCTACAGCCTATAAAACCCCCTGCCTGGGCCCAGGGGAGACTTCCTGAGACCCATTTCTTTGGGACTGATGAACCTGCCAGGAACAGCACCTAATAAACCTGCCTTTATCTGCTTTTAATCTGGTCTAATGTGGCCTATATCTGCATCACCAAGTCTGTTACAAATGTGTCATGTCTATTATGTACCATGAACTGACTCACCTATTGTTATTATTGTTGTTGTTATTGCTTCAAATACATCACAATTGCCTGCTTCAAAGGTGAGACTGAAGACCTTGGGTGTAAAAGTATTTTACTGCCTCCTCTCCTGTTCAATGAACATGCTATAATTCTAGCCATTTGACAAAAGACATTAAAGAATAGTCTGGGCTTCCGTATCAGGATCCATGTCTAGTCTCCCTGCTCTCTGGGTTTGGCAAAATGTCTCTGACCTTCATATGCCGTTTAGTGCCTAGGTAGAATTGGGTAAACTGACAATGTTGCACATAGAAGCGGCCAGCTTCTGCTTTTGCCTGGATGACACACTTAAATGTCAGGCTTTCTAAATGTGAGTCAGGAGTGTGCACTGGATGGCATCTGATATTTACAGTTCTTTCCAGCGAAGGTGAACTGAATTTTGTTGTAAATATTCTCCAGTGCAAATTTGAAAATTCCCCCGCCCCCTTTGTTCATATGTCTTTGGTTTATTTTCTTTGGTTTTATTTCATTTTATGAAAGTCCATAGATGTATTTGAGCACTAGCTCCTACTGTGGCTTCTGTAAGTAGTAATTGAAAGCTAGAGTGGGGAGGGGTAGCTCAGTGGTTGGAAACTTAGTTAGCATGGGTAAGACCCTGAGTTCAATCCCCATCATTGCAATAAGTACACAAAAATAGGTGAATAAATTAATAATAATAAAGAAAAAAGAAATAGAAAGATCAGGATTGATAAAGCTTATTAATGAGGACTTCTTTAAATTTTCTGTCTGCAAAATAACACGTGTGTGTGCATGCAGGGGTATGTGGGCATGAGTGTGTGTGTGTGTGTGTGTGTGTGTGTGTGTGTGTGTGTGTGTTTCTGCATCTGTCTGTGAGTATAACTGAGGTTTTAAAAGTTGGATTCTTTCCCCAGTGCTGTCTGAAGTGGCTCCTTTTCAGACTCTGAGCTGAGGGAGGCTAGACCCTCCATGACATGCTCCTCTTTCTGTCACCTGTAACCCCTCTTCCTCCTTTTCCCCTCCGTCTGCCTCTCACCAATAGAAATAGTAGAAATTGCTGGTACGGAGAAACTGTGTTTCACCCAGTTAGGAAACTGCTTCATCCCATTTAGTCTCTCAGAAACCCTGTGAGATAGGAACTATTATTAGCCCCATTATACTGAAGAGAAAACTGGGGCACAAAGAAATTAAGTGACTTACCTAGGACCACAGGCCCAGGCATGGGAGAGACAGATCTAGGCTATCTGTTTCAAGGCCTGAGTGCTTAACTCATTGTTGCCTGCTGCAATATTCAAGTGGTAAATGATGGGAAGAGAGACTATTGCATTTAGTTCAAAACTGCGTGTTTCGTCACGTTTTCCTTCTCCCCGCGCAGCACCCATTGCATTAATAATGGGATCATTTCTAAGTTTTGGTTTTGTTGTTGTTTTCCTTTTTCTTTTTTGAGGTGGGCTCTTGCTAACTAGCTAGGTTGGCTTCGAACATGTGACCTGTTGTCTCACCTAGTGTTGAGATTATATGTATGTGCCACCATGATTAGTACTTGTGAGCGTTTTCAGTGAAGGACTCTAATAGAGTAAGTGCTAAACTTGATTGACGTTTCTGTAACTTCTACCTCAAGCACAGAATTTAAACAGAGAAGTATTAAGAAATTGGAAGTTACAGATAAAGAGGAAACCTGTGGCCATCTAAGCACTGAGTTGGGGACTACAGCAGCTGTGGAAGAGCCACTGAGATCAGACTTTCATGGACTATGGTTGGGCCAGGGAAGCCCATGTTCGTTCAGACAGCAGGATTAGAGGTCTTGAGGACTGATCACAGGGTGGCAGACGTGGAAGCCTCCATGGCGGTGGATGGGTGTAGAAGACGTGGAAGGAACCAGGAAGAGGAGAGCTCCACCCCAACACCAAAGCAGAAAGTTGAGCCATCTTTGCAGGTCAACCACATGCCCAGCCCAGTCCAAGCGATTGGCTCAGGAAGAACCTGAGAGATTGGCCTAAGACCTTACAACTACATATTAAAGAAAGACTCAAACTACTTCTTTGACTTCACTCCAAGGACTTTTCCAGTGTAGACTGAAAAATCTGAAATGGAATTTTTCTTAAAGGGAGCTAGGGCTCCCTGGGTTGACCTTAACTCGCTTTTCTTTAATGTTTTTTCTATTTCCCTTCAGTAATAAGACAAACCTATTAGTAAGTGTTTGGTGGCTGTCCCCGTGACTTGTGTAAGCCCGGCTTCTTTTAGCACAAAGCATTAAAAACTCCACCCTATCTAAGCAAATCATAGCTGATATTTGGTCATGGAAGAGTTGACACAAAACATAATATGCACATGTCCTTAAATAAACTGTTTAACATGTCAGAACACATTCATTTGAGTGTCTTGAGCACAGAACAGTCCTTCCACTGAAGGGGCTCTTCAGATTGGAGTTCACCATTGTCCTTCTTGCATTGCCCCAACTGTCAGTAGCTTTGATTTTTATGGGTTTAAATTCTTTAATGTACAATGAGACCTTTAAGACGTATGACCGTCAGCCCAAACATGGATGGACTCCTGCATTAGGCCTTGGTCTCTTTAGTTATGTGGCTCCCATTTGTTTCAGAGCCCTGATTCTTTTCAGTCTTCCTTCCCAAGTCTTTATTTCCTAGTAATGGTTTCGTTTCCTTTCGCTTCCATTTCACTATTTACGTGATTGAGTTATAAATGAATATATAATTAACAACAAGCAGAACTGGAACCAACAGCTCAGGTGCAGGTGTAACCAGCCTCCAGTAGTCACAAAGTGCCACTACTAGGAGCAGAAGAAAGAAGAGTGGGTCAAAATTTCAGTGGTTGGTTTTAATGTGCTCATTGATGGGGTGAGGTGAGGCTGGTTAATTCAGTGAGCTGGATAAGTAAACCATGGCTAAGCAGTATGAAAGAAGGTGCTATTTATCTAAGTTTATTACTCTTAAAAGACAGTATGCAGGCTCTAACGGAGACCATCACAATAGGCTTAGGGATCACCGCAGTGGGGAAGCCGGGCTTAATACCTACCAAAAGGTAAAAGAATTTACAGCCAAAGAGAAAGGGTCCAAGGATCCTAGGAGATGGGTGGAAAATTACACCAAAAGGCAAGCAAAATTCTCACTTTCAGTCTAGTTGGACTCTTACTGAAGGGAAACTAGGACACTTACACATCCACTGAGGGATGGTAGAGGGTGAGGAACTTGGGTAGGTATCAAGGATGTCACTTATGGGCAGGGAGTCCTGACATAGCAGGAGTCTTGCTAAAACCAAACAGTGCAGAGAGGAACACAGGTAGGCAAAAGTCAGGAGCAGGCTGAGATCAGAAGCATGTAACTGGATAGGATTAGTTAAGAAGACTGTCTATCAGTGAGCTTCTACTGGAGGCACACCCTGGGTCTGTGGGAGAAAACTCTACCTTTGGGGAAATAAGTGTATTTGCTCCTTATGAAGAAAGTAATATACAGAAAGGTTGGGTACCATTGGGACAATAATGTTATTTTCTTTCTTCTGTGAATACAACAGACTACGTTTTATTAATCTTTTCAAACATTCCCGGAAATGTCATTTCTTTTATTCAAAATGACTCATTTCACTCTGACTTAGAAGTTGTAACATAAGTAACGTCCCCTTCCTGCCTTTCCTCCCTGAGTGCCAACAGGTAAGTAAGGTCAGTATTACCTCATGGAAATTTTTTCCCCGTGATTTCAGCATTTCACCACAGATAACTTTTCATTGAAAATCAATTTATAAATGGTAAGATGAATTCTAAAGTCATTAGTCATCGATAACCAACATGCTTAAACCCATTTTTAAAAATCAATTGGCAGTTACTATGGGGGGGGACAAAACCAAAAAACAACTGAGGACTGTTTCTTAAATTGTTCTGTTTTGTTTAAATGTAGTTTAAATTGATGTTAGGAGAAAAGATGTGACCCCCCCCCTCCCCTTTAGGGAATGTCAGAAGGAATCAAAAGTAGCCTAGCAGAGACAAAAATGGAAATGTGGTATTTATCAAGGGAAACAGGGGCATGATTAAATCAAACTGAACCAGCCTCTATGTTAGACAAGCCTTGGTAAGAAAGTCATACTTATGGCCTTGGGGTTTGTCTCTGAAGACTACGACACTGACCAAAAAATGGCTTTACTGGAATTGTGGGAAAGGCTTGTATCTTGGCCCAGGGTCTCCTGATAGCTTCATGGAAGAACCTGAGTCACAGTCTAGAGTGTTTCCATGGCTATTTCAGAATTGTCCGGGAGCCTTACTTGCCAACCTGAGGAAGGTGGGTCCCAGGCTTCAACACTTCTTTTTTAAACAGGTTTCTTTGTGCAGTTCTGACTCTCCTGATACTTGCTCTGCAAACCAGGCTGCCCTTGAACTCAGAGAGTGCTGGTGTTAAAGGTGTGAGACACCATCCCCAGGGCAGAAGCCTTTTTGTGGCTACTACTCCTGCTTGCCCTTTTGAGGGTTCATGCTCCTCCAGGGAGCTCTGACTGCCCCGTGTCTTCAGAGTTAGAATAGCCTGTAGCCTGTGTCTTCTCCCCTCAAACACATATTAGACCCGAAGTAAGAAAAAAAAGGTATTTCTGAATGTGTTTCAGTAGAAAGCATGACAACCCAAGAGGACTTTCAGGCTTATGTGAGCATACAGATCACTTAGGGACCAAGCTCAAAGGAAGAGTCAACATGTCAGTCCCAGCAAGTCCAAGTACCTGTGTTTCTAGCAAATTCTTTGGCCCAAAGTTCAGACTTTGAAGTTTGAAGAACATAGGTCTAAAAGCTGCAATTTCAAATTCTGCCTTCTTACAACTTCTAGTCTTCTCACTTATAAAATGAAGGACTCTGGCTGAAGGTCCTTCCCAACCATGACCAGCAAGGCCTCATGAAGCATAGAGAGCAGAGAAACAGGGCACATCCAGAATGCACAGCTGTTCCGGGTTTTCAAGGACTCCCTGTCAACACCATGAATACAAAATATCAAGATGGACACAAGGAGTGTTATAGTCCAAGAATAGCCACACAAACCATTCAGACACCAATCTTAGCCAGATATTGATGGTTTATTGCACACACATCCCCAAGACTGATCATGATCAGGGACACAGTGGACTCTACAGCCAAACTGTGACCATGAGCCACTTTTCAGACTGAGCATTTAAAGGAAAAAAATCAATTCTATTCCATGCACACTGTGGCTAGGTAACCAGACAAAACATTTCAGCAGATCTTTAAGCTGATTTGCCAGGACTAGGGTGGGAGAACTTGGGGATTTTCCAGTTTTTCTCTCTTGGGGATCTGGTGACTTGTCAGTCCTATCATTCCTATGAGGAAGGAACATAGCAGGGTATTGTGGTTTAGCTCAAGTAGAACATAATATTTATCATCTTTGCCATTATTATATTCTAAGCAGAAAGTATTGAATTGTGAACAAGGGAAGACAAAATGGCTGTTTTTATGTTAGTAAAACCTGGACATGTCTGGGCATGTCTCAATGTTGATGGGCCTCAACATTAGGAAGTACAGTATGTAGCCTTCCAATCTGAGTGATTAAATTTTTATTCTCACCAAGCCTTTGTAATCATTCAAATGTTTGGCTTTCATTAGATTATATGATTAACAAATGAGAATTCTAAGTTCCATATGCTTCTCTCACAGTAGCTGTTTGGTAGATATAATCCCTTTCATAGTACAATGCAATTGTCTTACCAATACTAAGTAAGTATAAACCATAAACGATACTACTTCAGAGCTTAAGCATGTTTTATCCGGAGTGAAAGTGGAAGAATGATACAGCTTGATGTTACATTCTTATAACAAACCTACCAATTGTGGAGAACTTCAGATCACCTTCAGTTTTTTCCTTCACGTGTTCCTTTTTTTTTTTTTTCTTGTGTTTTACAAAGTTTCTCTGTGTAACAGCCTTGGCTGTCCTGGAACTCACTCTGTAGACCAAATTGGCCTCGAACTTGGGGATTTACCTGCCTCTCCCTGGGATTAAAGTCACATGCCTTAACTACCCTGCCTGCCCCTTCCCCTCATGTTTCTTTCTTAATAGAATCTCCCTAGAGTTTGCATGAAAATTAACAGCCTCTCCCCCATTGACTCTTCTATTGAAGGTCCTCCCTTCTCCATTGGGCTCAGGTAAAATGACTCCTTAAACATGATCCTCAAAATATCCTGAGAGAGTGTAATGACCACTTAAGGGACCAAAGCCTCCAAGATGGCCACCTGCTTCAGTATTGTTCCCATTCTGGCCAGTTATTCCCCGGAGGCTAGGGAAGGTCTGGCCTGGGTGCTACCACTGGCTTACGTTTGATAAACTACTCAATCCAGATTACAAACTATGTTCTCTCACGAGCCTGAATATCCAACTGTCTTCATGGCAGGGAGGTGAGGAGGTACGGTTTGAGGGAGTAGGGGAAGTAGGGAGTCCTGAGTGGTTAGAGTCTAGAAGGTGGGGGGGATCTAGACTAACTACACTTACCTCTGGAACTTAGATTCACTTTCTTTAAATGAAACAAGGTGGAGGTCAAGAGGAAATGTAATATCTAGGGAGCCTATTTTACATCACCTGCTTAATTTGAGCATAATATGTATTTCCAAGGTGAGCTTGGTAGAAATAACAGCGGTGATGTTCAAAATGGTAAAAGGAGCATCCTGGGAATCAGAATAGTTCCTTCATAGCACTAGACATTGTCCTATAGCACCAGGTTTTAACCCTTAAATTCCCAGACCAATGGGAAGTCCAGAGGGTCTCAATAGAGGGTCAAGATCCACAAGGCCTGGTGTCTTCAATACAATATGAATCCTGAGAACAGCTCCAGGCTCTAGCCCAGGAAACATGAACTCACTACCCTGCTGTGTCATTTTTCTATCTGTTAGATCATGCTACATAATCTATCTATTCTTTTATCTATGACACAGGTTTCTTAGATGAAAATCCCGCTTTTCAAGATTTTAGTAAAGTTTAAATGAACCAAAATGTGGCTTGTTCTTCAAAAGCCCAAAAGATGCAGGGTCAGTGTGAGTAACGGCAGGGGCTGTTACTATCATTAAAAGAACAAATGGAGTCTAGGTGCAGTAGAACATGCTTGTGGTCCCAGAAGCTTAGAAGACTGAGGCAGGAGGATCATGAGTTCAAGACCTGCCTGGGCTGCATCATGAGACCTTTTCAAAAGGAAGGAAGAGAAAGAGGGTAGAAGGAAAGGAAGAAAAGAAAATGCTAGTAAATGGTTATGGATTGAATGTGGACAACTCACTTTGGCTGTGTGCTCACTTCCTACAGAAGAGTGATGGTGGGAGGCACAGAGAGGTTGCATTGGCATTTCTGTCATGGTGGCTTTCTCTTAGGGTGGAAGGAAACTGTAGGACCTAAGGGGAATGAGGGGCTTTGTCTATGGACATATACCTATGAGCAAGACTTCCAAATGTGGGGATCCTAGGAGCTACAGGCCACTCATTCATGACCAATAGACACTTTCTGATGTATAAGCATTTTAAAATACACAGACATCACCACAAAGTAGCCTTGCCTCCATATCCTGAGAGGTGTGAGTGTCCAGCATGAGCCTCTTATCCTGTTGAGGCAGGCTACACTGAACGTGCGTTTCCTTTGGATGAGTCTGTCTGCTTTTGGAACACACTTGCTCTGTGTAGATGCATGCTTTGGATCTCAAGATATGAGTAATTTCTATTGAGAAGGACAAAGCGTGTGTCCAGCCCTTTGGTAGGTAGAAAATGATGTTAGCCATGCACAAAGGCCCCATCCACCTCTTTGCCGTTTTCCAGTCTGGTTGGAAACTGGTTTTAGTGAGGAAAGAGTCCAATTTTACAGTTGTTCTGATACTTACCATTCACTTGGCTGTGCCAAGTCTTGATGTGATGGTCAGAAGACCTTGCCAGTTATTTTCCTTCTGAGACTCATACTGACTCATTAATTACATGGTCAGTGATAATTAGGGGCATGTGAATGTTTAAACAGGATATTTCTTAAACTAATATCCATCAATTAATTAGCTTTTTTTCTTTTCATTCTTACTTCAATGTCAGACTATCTGGAATGTATATTTAAAAATAGTACTTGTTCAAGTGATTCATGCATATAATCTTAGCACTCAGAAGGCTGATACAAGAGGGTCATGGCAAGCCTGGTTAATATAGTGAGTTCTGGGCAAGCCAGGGATGTACAGTAAGATTTTGTTGAGACAGACTGGCTGACTGACTGTCTGACAGTCAGATGGATAATAGGCAGGTAGATAGATAGGTAGACAGACAGATGTGTGGGTGGATAGTAGATGGATGATAGGTAGATAGACAGACAGACAGACAGACAGATGAAAAGAAATGGATGAACAATGAAGTAGCAGCCTCTTTAGTGTTGCATTAAGAAATCTTCATTTGTGTCTCTTAGATATTCAGTTTCAGAAAGACTTCTGAACTAACATTTGCCACATCTCAGATTGTTTCATCCTCACAGAGGATTGCACTGTGCTTGTGGGAAGTTCCTTTTTCTTAGAGGAGAGTGAATAGGAAAATTCAAGTGTCCACTCACAGTGACAACAGAGGGAATTCTGACTTCTAGTTTTCCATTTGATTTCCTTGGGGATCCAGGTCAACAATAACATTTCTGGAAAGATTCAGATGCTCTCTTCTCATTGAACTCCTGGCTCTAAGAGCCTTCTCTAATGACAAGAGCTAGAAACCATTTATGTTTAAGCCTTGTAATAGCTAAGTCCACTCTCCTCAACTCCAGGGCCTTCTAAAGGGACTAGAAATATGAAGCTACATAATCCTCTAGGAGGATTCCGGCTGGCCCTAATACAGGTCATCTGGTGTAAACACAGGCTTTACAGTTGTAGGTTCACTTTGACCTGGGGTGGGGGGAGGGGAGACCTTGACTTGATTTCTCATCTTGTCCTTATGACACATGGAGTTTTTAGAGCAAAAATCGAAACCCAGAATCAGACTCCAGGATTGCTCCGTGAGGTTTTTTGAGGCTTTCCCACAGCCACTCACCCACCTAAGGCTGGCATGGAATGTGACCAGCTTGCCCTCACAGGTGATGGTAAAGGAAGGGACTCTGATCAGTGCTTCTGAGGGTTCAGTGTGGCCAACTTTCAATCTGACATCTGAGTGCTGCATCCGGAAAGATGTGTTGTTAGAGGTATTTTCCCTGTGCAAAATGCTGGAGTGTGTTTTGTGCCTCATTTGCTGTTACATGTGCTATTTGTTCCCAACCTCTGACCTGTTCCTTTGTTTTCTGTGTGTTGCAGGCAGCATAGTGTACCTCGGGATG
Source organism: Pachyuromys duprasi (assembly GCA_028658305.1). Taxonomy (NCBI): domain Eukaryota; kingdom Metazoa; phylum Chordata; class Mammalia; order Rodentia; family Muridae; genus Pachyuromys; species Pachyuromys duprasi. Next base: position 2,281,863 of record CM053750.1, on the reverse strand, counting down.
ATGGTGGGGGCGTTCTTCTGGGGAGGACTGGCGGACAAAGTGGGAAGGAAGCAGTCTCTTCTGATTTGCATGTCTGTCAACGGATTCTTTGCCTTCCTTTCTTCATTTGTCCAAGGTTATGGCTTCTTTCTCTTCTGTCGTTTACTTTCTGGATTCGGGTAAGGTTTTTCTCCTTCATATTTTAAAGTAATGTGTTTACTCATAATTGTGCACAATTTCACTCTGTAAGATCTCAGCACCAAGAAAGAAACTTTTAGCACATTTCTTCTGTGTCAGGCTCAGAAGGCAGAAGGTTGGTTCTTGGAACTGTAATTATCGACATTTAAATCTTGGAAGGTGCTGGAACACCCACACTGGGGTTTGGGGTGGGGAGCTTAAGAATGATCTCTAGGGACTGGTTTTGCTTAAGTTGGAATTCTGGTTGCACAGTAGAACACATTCGGACACATGTTTCTTTTGGAGATTTAGGTAGAGCTGCAGCTACTACAATGGTTCACGTTATTTAGGCACTGCTCTTCATGCCAGGTTAGGCTGTCTCAAATGCCTGTGGCTTCATTGCTCTAGGTCACCTATGTGTGTTTAGCTAGACGGGAAGCCTGCATTGGGAGACATTATTTCTGTCTGTTAAGTTCCTTATTTGGGCAGCGTTACCTAGAGTTGTGTTACAAGCCATGTGCAAGAGCACAGGAGAGTCAATGATGTAGCTGGTTCCTTGAAAGAGACCGAAATATCTACTGCTGTTCTGGGTCTATATGTGTGGAAAAGTCTCATGGCCTGTTTATGAGACTGTGAGAAGCTCTGCTTTAAGCAGGAAAAATTTGTAGAAGTATAAAATTTCTGTCTCCCAATGGGCAACTTAGAGATACTCTTTTTAAGATGTACATAGGAACTGTAGTTCCTTTTTTCTTAATGAAATAAGAGATGGGGGTGGTTTATGAGTTTGAGAGGCAACTACCACCTGTTGATCACAGCCTACACAGCAGGGCACGGTTTTATGGACCAAAGTCGGGGAACACCGGCATATCTTTCTCTTACATACATGAGTTCAGCTACAACGAATATTTTTCAAAATATAGTCAACTTTGACCCTCCCCCATACAAGCCGGGGAGTGACAGACTGGCTAGATCCCAGGGGAGGACTTTGCAGCCAGCCCTGAGGAGTCAGGATAAGCTGGGGTTGGATGGAAGGGAAGGAGGTCCTCCCCTGTTGGTGGACTTGGAGGAGGCGGGGAGGAGGGAGATGAGGGAGGGAGTGGGAGGGTAGGAGGGACTGAGGGAGGGGCCTACGCCTGGGATTCAAAGTACCTAACCTGTGATTGAGATAAAAATAAATAAATTAAAAAAAAAAAAAAATATATATATATATATATATATATATATATATATATATAGTCAGTATGTGCTGAGCAGACTCCAAGGATACAGGAGTCTGGAGATGAAGGACAACTGCTCAACATGTTAACTGCCTGAGGAAGACAGCCATGGGTACTGTAAAGACAGCAGAGCAAGCTATGATTACAATGTCCTGACTTGGCTCTGTAAGTCCTGTGATTCCCAGAAGTGAAATAGAGAGCTGGAAAATTCTTACTTGATCTGTGTAAGCAGAAAAGTAGCATACTGAATGAACAACACTCTCAAACAAATCACTGAAGACCATAGCTTCTCAGTCAAATTTCAGGCTGGTGCCACTTTACAGACCCAGAATTGCTTGCCTAAGGGAGAAGCCCGGTCCCTCTGAGGAGGGATGCTACTATGTCAGTGAAGAGTACTTGTGAATATTTCTCCCAGACAGTCTTCCCCAAATGGGATGACTATGCATCAATCAATCAGTAAATAGATAAATAGATAAATAAATAAATGAAGATAGCTATTACTGGATATTGTCTGGATTCCAACAGACCAAAGTGATAATGAAGTCTACCAATCACTGATATTTTAGCTTGTATCTGGCTTGAAGTAGTCCAGGAAGTCTCCAGCGCCATCCTGTGCTTGCTTGATTCGAAGGTCCCAGAATGCTCCATGAGAAGAGGTGAACCTGGCAGTGACAGAGTTTCATTTGAAAGAGCCCACCATGCCTATGTATTGAAAACTTTAGTATATAAAGAGAAGTCCTAGGTCACCAAGCCCACACCCTGCATGTTGCAGATTTATAACCAATAATGGCTGTACTCAGTCCCCTTAACTTCCAACATCAAAATTAAGTCATCTGTACATTCCAAATCCAAGGTTAGGATGTCTATCTCTTGACTTCTGTTTGTGAATATAAAAAGTACCTGAGGGAGGTTTCATTTTTAGGCTGAAATCTGCCTGGGCTGTGGTTTCTCTATCTCTAAGTAGCCAAATATGGTCTTGGCCTGTTCTTGTCTCCTTCAACCCCTTCAGCAGGCTCACACTATGAGGCTCAGAGGAATGGCCTCAAGCACATGATCCTCCTGCCTAGGCACATCAAGTGATAGCACTGCAGGCGTGTGCTACCAAGCTCACATAGCTGCATTATTATTATTATTATTATTATTATTACCAAGCCAAGGCTTTGAGTGTATCTTCTTAGAAAATAAATATATCCAGCTGATACAATCTTTGTGATTTAAATGTTGATTCTTTACAAAGAAATATTTTTTTCCCTGCTGGGCATATCAGTTGTTGGGGTAAGGAACAGGGCCTCACTCATTGTCCAACTCTTTTATTTTTCTCAAATGGATCTCACACCAAGGTAACACATGTCCCTCTTATCCTTTGTTACAGACAATTAGAAAGCTGGGAAGTGGAGTTGGCACCATTGATTTGTTTTCATTTGCCCCAGAATTAAATTATTTGTTTCCAGTCACTGTTAATTAAGGGAATAATAATATGTTGGACGCCATTCAATGTCAGAACTGGGAGCTGCTCACTGAGGGCCTAGTATTGTTGAGCATAGCGATCAAGAGGAAGACAGAAGAGCAACAGTGACGGGAATGAAATGTCTTTGTCTTTGTGTACTGGAAGTGAAAGAAGAGCCATGTTTCCCAGGGTAGGTGGAGCCGGGCTGCACATACTACGCAGCAGGGCTCGGGGAGGCAGAAATTGATCTGGTGACAGTAAGAACAGTGTGGCTGTGTGGAATTCCTTGCTCTGACTTCGATTCTTCTGAGAGTTTATTTTCACTAATGCTTTTTAAAAGAGACATGCAAAAATGTTTTCCCTTAATTAGAAAATCAAGGCACAGATAGGCTGTTATTTCCAAATGGACCACAGCCCCTGGGTTTTCTGATTTTTAGTCTGATTCAGAACTACATAGTTTTCTGTTCAAAATTCTCCTAAGAAATAATTTACAGACCAAATTGAGAAAGTGAATTTTTTTTAAAAAGAATTTAAAACTTTAAAAATATGTCTTAGAGCTGATCGGTTTAGCATTTTATGCAAGTTGACTCACCTAAACCTCATTGGTCCCCATGAGGGAATACTATCAGGCAAGTGTAATTATCTATATATTGTAGGTGAGGAGGGCAAGGCACGTGAAGGTGTGGTAACTTCCGAGGGACACACAGTAGCTGATCTAGCCAGGTTTCAAACCTTGTCCAGCTCCAAGGCTCACTCTATCTGACATTCAACCAGAAATGACTCTGTGTGTGATACTAAATCCTAAACAGCATGGGTGCTGCTCCCAAATGCTGTTTTTAAAGATATATTTCTTTATATATTTTACATACATGAGGGCTTCATGCACATCAGAAGAGGGCATCAACCTTGGTGTGACCCTAACCAAGCAAGTCAAAGACTTCTTTGAAAGAATTAGAAGAAGATATCAGAAGATAGAAAGATCTCCTATGCTCAATGCTTGGCAGGATTAACATAGTAAAAATGGCCATCTTACCAAAAGCAATCTACAGATTCAATGCAATTCCAATCAAATTACTAACACAACTCTTAATAGATCTTGTCAGAAAAATTCTCAACTTCATATGGAATAACCAGAAACCCAGAATTGCTAAACCAATCCTCTACAATAAAAGATCTTCTGGAGGTATCTCCATCCTTGATCTCAAGCTGTACTATACAGCAACAATACTAAAAACTACATGGTACTGGCATAGAAACAGACTGGTGGATCAATGGAATAGAATAGAAGACCCTGAAATAAACCCACACACTTATGACCACCTGATTTTTGACAAAGATGCCAAAACCATTCAATGGAAAAGAGAGAGTCTTCAACAAATGGTGCTGGTCTAACTGGATGGCTATGTGCAGAAAAATGCAAATATATCCATACTTATCACCCTGCACAAAGCTAAAGTCCAAGTGGATCAAAGACCTCAATATAAAACCAGACACACTAAACCTGTTAGAAGAAAAAGTGGGGAAAAGCCTTGAACTCATTGGCACAGGAGACAACTTCCTGAACAGAATACCAACAGCACAGGCTCTAAGAGCAACAACCAATAAATGGGACCACATGAAACTGAAAAACTTCTGTGAAGCAAAAGACACTGTTAGAACAAAGCAACAGCCTACAGACTGGGAAAGGATCTTCACCCTGTATCTGACAGAGGGCTAATAACCAGAATATATAAAGAACTGAAGAAGTTAAAAAGCAACAAATCAAGTAATCCAACTAAAAACTGGGGTACAGAGCTAAACAGAGAATTCTCAACAGAGGAGTATTGAATGGCAGAGAAACACTTAAAAAAATGCTCAACATTCTTAGTCATCCAGAAAATGCAAATCAAAACAGCCCTGAGATTTCACCTTACACCCATCAGAATAGCTAAGATAAAAAAAAAAAAACTCAAGTGACAATGCATGCTAAAGAGGATGTGGAAAAAGGGAACCCTCCTCCATTGCTGGTGGGAATGTAAACTTGTACAACCACTTTGGAAATCAATCCGGCGCTTTCTCAGACAATCAGGAATAATGCTACCTCAAGATACAGCTATACCAATCCTAGGCATATATCCAAAAGATGCTTAAGTATACACCAAGGACATTTACTCAACCATGTTTGTAGCAGCTTTATGTGTAATAGCCAAAAGCTGGAAACAGCCCAGACATCCCTCAGTGGAGGAATGGATACAGAAATTGTGGTACATTTACACAATGGAATACTACTCAGCAATTAAAAACAAGAAAATCATGAAATTTGTAGGCAAATGGTGGGAACTGGAAAACAACATGCTGAGTGAGGTATCCCAGAAGCAGAAAGACTCACAGGGTATATAGTCACTCATAAATGGATGTTAGACATATAATATAAGATAAATATACTAAAATCTGTACACCTAAAGAAACTAATCAAGTAGGAGGACTCTGGCTAAGATGCTCAATCCTCATTCAGAAAGGCAAAGAGGATGGCCATCAGAAGAGGGAGAAAACAGGAAACAGGACAGGAGCCTACCACAGAGGGCCTCTGAAAGACTCTACCCTGCATGGCATCAAAGCAGATGCTGAGACTTATAGCCAAACTTTGAGCAGAACTCAGGGAATCTAATGAAAGAAGTGGGAAATAGTAAGACTTGGAGAGGACAGAAGCTCCACATAGAGAGCAACAGAACCAAAAAATATGGGCACAGGGATCTTTTCTGAGACTGATACTCCAACCAAGGACCATTCATGGATATAACTTAGAACCCCTGCACAGATGTAGCCCATGGCAGTTCAGTGTCCAAGTGGGATTCCAGGGAGTAAGGGGAACAGGGACTGTCTCTGACATGAACTGATTGGTCTGCTCTTTGAACACCTCCCCCTGAGTGGGGAGCAGCCTTACCAGGACTCAGAGGAAGACAATGCAGCCACTCCTGATGAGACCTGATAGACTAGAATCAGAAGGAAGGGGAGGAGGCCCTCCCCTAGCAGTGGACTGGGGGAGGGGCATAGGTGGAGAAGAGGGAAGGAGAGTGGGATTAAGAAGGAAGGAGGAGGGAGCTACAGGTATGATACGAAGTAAATAAACTGTAATTCATAAAAAAAGAAAGAAAGAAAAGAAGAGGGCATCGGATCCCATATAGTGGTTGTGAGCTATCATGTGGTTGCTGGGAATTGAACTCAAGAGCCTCTGGAAGAGCAGCCAGAGCTCTCAGCCACTGAGTCATCTCTCTGGCCTGCTCCTAATTGTTTTAACAGATCAATCCAGGAAGATCTCTGACCTCAGAAAATTGGAATGGGAAGACTTTTCCTGGCCTGAGCTTGGGATGTATTAATTGAAAAGATAATCCCTTAGATGTGTTGCTCAAAATGGTAACCAACTGACCACAAGTAGCCATTGAATGCCTAAACGTGATCTGCCCAGCAGCACTATATTTATTATAAGTACAAGGATATATACCACTAAAATATGTACATATACATATTTTATGTATACACTATCTCATGAATGATTTTACACATGTGTTAAATAATAACATTCAAATGTGCTGGGTAAATGAACATCTATTAAGATTAACCTCTTTGATTTTTTCCTTGTTTCATTGTCTCTTCTATAAAATAATTATTTGTGTGGCTCTACTCACTCTATATTCCCTTTGGAAGGCACTATCTTATTGCCTTTTGCACACTTTCTGATGCAAAGGTTAACCTTTTTGGCAAACCTTATCTCCCAGTCTACTCTTGGTAGAGGTCATGCTGATCCCATGGGAAAGGAATGAAGCAAAATATCTTCCACACGCAGAACATCACGTGGTCACACATTAGCCATATGCATCCTTTAGCACTCATTCTTGGAGCCCCTTAAGGGTAGACATTTTGTCTACTGTTCTAACAACTGATGGTCTGATTGATGCAGAACGTTGAGAGGGTGAAAAGGTAGATGGAGGAATGACAGGTAGAGACAGAGGGAGGATGAATGATGCTTGCAACAAGTGACTGATTATATCTGTGTGCTTTCATAATTTCTCACAGATGATTTTAACAATCACCTCTATGTGTATTCATGAAGTCATTTAGGTGTTGAGGGAATGCGCTCTTCCAACTCCCTCGAGGGTTACAAGAGCTTTTGTACATAAGACAGCACCGGAACCCTGATCTGCGGCTGCACCATTTCTCCCTGTGGCACCAGCCTGCTTCTGCAGGAGAACCGTGTGTCCGCAGACTGGAGGGCTGAGGGGACCCAATCTGGCTGTAAATAAGTTAGAAGAGCTGCATCGCTGTGTTTTTGTTATCTTCTGTTAGCAATGCACAGACTTGCCCAAATTATATCTTTACAAATCAATGTCTTTAAATGACCAAGTTTCCTAAAAAATACTGTCTTCATAGTCTACATAGTAGTATTGGGGAAATGACCTTCTGCATCAGAAATATTATTTTTATATTGTAATTCTGGAGGGGAGTTAAAGCTCTCCGCCGGCTGAGGAGGTCCTTTTCCAGGAAGTGTGCCTCTCCTGATTATTTCTGTCTTGACTTAGTGTAATAAGGATGTGTCTTTTAAGCAGCATAGCGCCCTCGTTTTCCGTGTCAACCTAGCCTGTTTAGAGAGTATGAGGTTTGCGCTCTTTTCTCTAAACCAGTGTCGCGATGAACATGGGTGTGCCTCTCTGGTGGTGGAGCCCTTTGGGTTTATGTCCAAGAGCATCATAGTTGTGTCACATGGAAATGCAAATTAATACAGCCAGAATGAAAACCAGTGTGGAGGTTCAAGAAACTAAAAGTTCAAATCAGATACTGATATCTTTTGAACTGTTACTTTTTGTTTTTGTTTTAATTTCTGGATGTACTATAAAGTGTAACCAATTATGTCTGAACGGCTACGTAATTTGACTGGCAGCACACTGTCTTCCCTCCTTTTTGTTGATTCTAAGCCAGGATTAAAAAGTTTTTTTTTCCCTGCAGGTTATTTGTGATTGTGATGCCAGGCAAAGACTAGACCTCCCCTCCCACTGTTCTTTGTGTATGTCTGTAATACTTGTCTTAATAAAAGCTGACAGGACCCACTCCTGGTGGGTGTTGAGCCTTGCTTATCATCTGTGCAGAGCAAACATGTGACTGTACAGTATTCCTTCAACCTCTTTTTTAATTATGATCTTGTATAATTTCCCACTTCCTAACAAAAATAGAAGGTGGAGGTAAAAGATTGTTTGAAAATTATCTTGTGAAAAAAATAGAGTTAAAGTAATTCTTTATGAGCATGTGTATGTGTGATATATATGTGTGTGTTTATGTATGTATGTATGCGTGTGTGTGGACATGTGTTTGTAGGCGTACTCACCCTCTGGGTGCCCCTTTGTAGGCCAGAGACTGAAGTTGGGATGTCTTCCTTTATTTCTTCTCTGCCTTATTTTTTGAGGTAGGATCTCTCATTGAAGCTGCAGCTTACAGTTTCAGCTAAACTACCTGGCTAGTTCATTGCCCAGCATTCACCTGTCTGTGTCCCTCAGTGTTGGGAGTATAAGCATATGTTACCAAGCCTGGCTTATTACATGGATGCTGAGGATGTGAACTCAGGTTTTCATGAATTCACTTTACCCACGAACCATTGCCTCAGCCCATAGAGCACAATTACTCTTTGTCACATGTTTAATGAAGAATTAGAAGTAGAACAAAATTACTCAAGAAATCCTGCAGTAATTTGAATGACAGTGGCCCCTATAAGTCTCATATATTTGAATGCTTGGTCCCTAGTTGGGGGAACTATTTGGGAAGGATTAGGAGGTGTGTCCTTGTTCAAAGTGGTGTGCCCCTGGGGGCTCACTGTTACAGAGGTGTTAGTGAATGGTTGATTGATTCTGTTACTTGTGGGCCTGGTGCAAGTACATCAAAAATAAGGTAGCCTGTGGTGGAATGAACTGCGTACCTCATGGAAGCTATGAAGTGAAAAAGAGATCTTGGAGAAGAACCTGCAACCACCACTTACTAAACCAGCATAATCCCTAACTACACTCTAAACATTTGCTTCTATACCCACAGTCAAGTGTAGTCCTTATTCCTCACTGACAAAAGTTCTCTTTGTAACAGGTGAAGACCATTGCAGAAAGCCACAACCAATCAAAATGCAGAGTTGTGGATCCCAGTCCCAACAAACACATCTACAAAACAACTGTTGCACCAAAGGCTCAGGGTGCATTACAGAAGCAAGGGCAGAAAGATTGTAAGAGCCAGAGGATCAGGGAGTTCTCTGTCAGATTGCCTCCTAGAAATGTTAGCAGCTACATCCATAAAGTCTCCTCAACATGACTGCCTAAGGACAACTATAGACAGCCCTACGTGGATGCGGGTCAAACACGAGACCTCAGCCTTACACAAAGAACAATAGACAACTCAGGAAAGCTGACAGTGGGAGTCTCTGCCAGTGGAGAACAAACCAATTGGCTTCCAACACCAAATAGTCAGCCCTGAAAACATGCACACAAGTAACAATATACAGACTGAGCAGGTTGGATTACAGGGGAAAATAAGTCAGTATCTTCTGTGGTAGTTACCAAATACCTTTATGGAATCACACGGACACCTGACAAGGTCTGTGTACTGGATGGAAGTCCTGACTTATTCTAGGAATGTGTTTCAATATAAAACTCCTTATTTTTACAGTTTCATAAATATTATTGTAAAAGCCCTAAAGTTAATGTTACTTATTAATTATTTAAAATTTTGGGTTTTTTTCAACCCTAAAATGCCAGTTATCGATATTCAAATTCACTTGTGCAGCTTTATATAAATTTAAATCTGGATCATTTTCTTCCTATACAATGTGGATTTCATTTGTTATTCCTTCTGCGCCTCCTATAACCCAGGATAATTAAGATTTGACATTTTTGGAAGCTCATAGGATAGACTTAATGTCTGTTACTGAGGAGTCGCCTTATAAGCCACTCTGCTCTGATTGCTCCAATGTGCAAACATTCTGCCACAGATTAGCTTGAAAGAAGGGATTCTGAGCAGCTTTTAATAGCCATTATGATACAACGAACAGTAAGTTTTCCCTGTTAACGGAATTTATGGAAGTCTCACCTATCATGTAGTACAAAAGGTAATTATTTAATCCTTGCTTTATTGATTTTTAAAATATAAAACTGATTCTATTTTTATAATAAATCTTTATTATCCTCAGCACTGTTAGTATTTTGGGCTGGGTAATTCTTTCTTCCTGGGGACCTATCATAGGCATTGAGAAATGTCTAGCATCCTGTCTGGCCTCCACATCCTTTTTAATTAAATTTTTATTTTTTATTAAGTATAGTTTATTCACTTTGTCTCCCCTGTAGCCCCCTCCCTCATTGCCTCCTAATCCCACACTCCCTCCCTCATATCCTCCCATGCCCCTCTCCAAGTCCACTGACAGGGAAGGTTCTCTTCCCCTTCCATCTGACCCTAGCTTATAAGGTCTCATCAGGACTGGCTGCATTGTCCTCCTCTGTGGCCTGACAAGGCTACTACCCCTTCAGGGGGCGGGTGGATAGTCAAAGAGCTAGCCACTGAGTTCATGTCAAAGACAGTTCCTGTTCCCCTTAGTTGGGAACCCAGTTGGATACTGAGGTGCCATGGGCTACATCTGTGCAAGGGTTCTAGGTTATATCCATGAATGGCACTTGGTTGGAGTATCAGTTCCAGAAAAGAAACCTGTGCCCAGATACATTGGTTCTGTTGCTTTGCTTGTGGAGCTCCTGTCCTCTCCAAGTCTTACTATCTCCCCCTTCTTTCATAAGATTCCCTGCACTCTGCCAAAAGTTTGGTAATGAGTCTCAGCCTCTGCTTGATACACTGCTAGGTGGACTCTTTCAGAGGCCCTCTGTAGTGGACTCCTGTCCTGTTTCCTGTTTTCTCCCTCTTCCACTGTCCACTGCTTTTGTCTTTCTGAGTGAAGATTGATCATCTTGCCCAAGGTACCTCCTTCTTGCTTAGCTTCTTTAGATATACAGATTTTAGTATGTTTATCCTATATTATATGTCTAATATCCACTTATAAGTGAGTATATACCATATGTGTCTTTCTGCTTCTAGGGTACCACAATCAGGATGATCTTTTCTAGATCCCACCATTTGCATGATTTCCTTGTTTTTAATTGCTGAGTAGTATTCCATTGTGTAAATGTACCACAATTTCTGTATCCATTCCTCAACTGAGGGACATCTGGATTGTTTCCAGGTTCTGGATGTTACAAATAAAGCTGCTACACACATGGTTGAGCAAATGTCCTTGTTTTGTACTCAGACATATTTTGGATATATGTCTAGGAGTGGTATAGCTGGATCTTGAGGAAGTGCTATTCCTAATTGTCTGAGAAAGCGCCAGATTGGTTTCCAAAGTGGTTGTACAAGTTTACATTCCCACCAGCAATGGAGGATTGTTCCCCTTTCTTCACATCCTCTCCAGCATGTGTTATCACTTGAGTTTTTGAACTTACACCATTCTGATGGGTGTAAGGTGAAATCTCAGGGTCGTTTTGATTTGTATCTACCTAATGAGTAAAGACATTGAGCATTTCTTTAAGCGTTTTTCTGCCATTCTATATTCCTCTACAGAGAATTTTCTGTTTAGCTCTATACCTCAGTTTTTAATTGGATTACTTGATTTGTTGCTTTTTAACTTCTTCAGTTCTTTATATATTCTGGTTATTAGCCCTCTGTCAGATATAGGGTTGGTGAAGATCCTTTCCCAGTCTGTAGGCTGTCGTTTTGTTTTGATGACAGTGCCTTTGGTTTACAGAAGCTTTTCAGTTTCATGAGGTCCAGTTTCTTGATTGTTGCTCTTAGAGCCTGTGCTGTTGGTGTTCTGTTCAAGAAGTTGTCTCCTGTGCCAATGAGTTCAAGGTTCCTCCCCACTTTTTCTTCTTATAGGTTTAGTGTGTCTGGTTTTATATTGAGGTCTTTGATCCACTTGGACTTTAGTTTTGTGTAGGGTGATAAGTATGGATCTATTTGCATTTTTCTGCTTGTAGCCATCCAGTTAGACCGACACCATTTGTTGTAGATGCTATTTTTTTCCGTTGTATGGTTTTGGCTTCTTTGTCAAAAATCAAGTATCCATAAGTGCGTGGGTTTATTTCTGGGTCTCTATTCTTTTCCACTGATCCACCATTCTGTTTGTATGCCGGTACCATGCAGTTTTTAGTATTGTTGCTGTATAGTACAGCTTGAAATCAGGGATGGAGATACCTCCAGACAATCTGCTGTTGTACAGGATTGTTTTGGCAATTCTGGTTTTTTTGTTTTGTTTTGTTTTTCCATATGAAGTTGAGGATTGTTCTTTCAAGGTCTGAGAAGAACTGTGTTGGTATTTTGATGGGAATTGCATTGAATCTGTAGCTTCCTTTTGGCAGAATAGCCATTTTCACTATGTTAATCCTACCAATCCAGGATCACGGGAGATCTTTCCATCTTCTGATATCTTCTTCAATTTCTTTCTTCAGACACTTGAAGTTTTTTTTTTGTTTCAAACAGGTCTTTCACATGCTTGGTTAGAGTCACACCAAGGTACTTTATGTCCTTTGTGGCTATTTTGGATGGTGCTGTTTCCCTAATTTCTTTCTCGGCCCTTTTGTCTTTGTTATACAGGAGGACTTCTGATTTTTTTTTTCTTTTTGCGTTAACTTTGTATCCAGCCACTTTGCTAAAGATGTTTATTAGCTGAAGAAGTTCTCTGGTTGAATTTTTGGAGTCACTCATGTGAATAGTGGTACTTTGACTTCTTCCTTTCCAATTTGTATCCCCTTGATCTCCTTTAGTTGTCTTATTGCTTGAGTTAGGACTTCAAGTATTATGTTGAAGACATATGGAGAGATTGGTCACCTTTGCCTTGTCCCTGATTTCAGTGGGATTGATTTAAGTTTCTCTCTGTTTAGTTTGATGTTGGCTATAGGATTGCTGTATATGTTTAGCTATTTGCCTTGTATCCCTGATCTCTCCAAGACTTTAAACATGAATGTGTGTTGGATTTTGTCAAATGCTTTTTCAGTAACTAAAGAGATGATCATGTAGTTTTTATCCTTCAGTTTGTTTACATGGTGGATTACATTGATGGTTTTCCATATATTGAACCACACCTGCATGCCTGGGATGAAGCCTACTTGGTCATGGTGGATGATATCTTTTCTGTGTTCTTGGATTCTGTTTGCAATTATTTTATTGAGTATTTTTGCATCAATGTTCATAACAGAGATAGGTCTGAAGTTCTCTTTTTCATTGTGTCTTTGTGTGGCTTAGGTAGTTGTGGCTTCATAGAATGAGTTTGGTAATGATCCTTCTGTTTCTCTTTTGTGGAATAGTTTAAAGAGAATTGGAGTTAGCTCTTCTTTGAAGGCCTGGTAGAATTGTGCACTGAAACCATCTGGCCCTGGGCTTATTTTGGAAAGGAGACTTTTGGTGACTGCTTCTATTTCCTTGAGGGATATAGGAATATTCAGTCTATTTACCTGATTATGATTTAATTTTGGTAAATGGAATCTGTCAAGAAAATTGTCCATTTCATTTGGATTTTCAAATTTTGTGACATATAGGCTTTTGTAGTAAGACCTACTGATTGTTTGGATTTCCTCAGTGTCTGTTGCTGATTTGGATAGTTTCTCTCTGCCTTTTAATTAGTTTGGCTAAGGTTTTTCTATCCTGTTGATTTTCTCAAAGAACCTGCTCTTGGTTTTATTGATTCTTTGAATTGTCTTATTTGTTTCTAATTTATTGATTTCAGCGCTAAGCTTGAATATTTCTAGCCATCTACTCCTCTTGGGTGTGACTGATTCCCCTTCCCCCCCCCCCCCAGGGCTTTCAGGTGAGCCATTAAGCTACTTTTATGAATTTTCCTCTTGGCACTGCTTTCATTATATACTATAAGTTTGGGTATGTTGTGCCTTCATTTTCATTGAATTCTAGGAAGTATTTAATTTCTTTATTTCTACCTTAACCCAGCTATCATTGGGTAGCGAGTTGTTCAGTTTCCATATGTGTGTAGGCTTTTTGATATTTCTGATGTTGTTGATATCCAGCTTTAGCCCACAGTGGTCAGATAGGATGCAAGGGACTATTTCAATCTTCTTATATCTGCTGAGGCTTGCTTTGTGACCTACAATATGGTATATTTTGGAGTAGTTTCCATGAGGTGCTGAAAAGAAAGTATACTCTTGAATTTGGGTGAAAAGTTCTGTAGACATCTATTAGGTTCATTTGATTTAGGACTCTGTAATTGCCATTATTTCCATATTTAGCTTCTGTCTAGATAATCTGTACTTTGGTGAGAGTGGAGTGTTGAAGTCTCCCACTATTAAGGTGCTGGGATAGATGTGTGATTTCAGTTTTAATAATGTTTCATTTACAAATGCAGGTGCTCTTTTATTTGGGGCACAGATGTTCAGAATTGTGGTGTCCTCCTGGTGGATATTTCCTTTGATGAGAATGAAGTACACCTTCTCATCTTTTTTTGATTAATTTTGGTTGGAAGCCTATTTTATTAGATATTAGGATAGCTACCCCAGCTTGTTTTCTGGGTCCATTTGCTTGAAAAACCTTTTACCAGCCCTTTACTCTGATGTAGTGTTTATCTTTGTTGCAGAGGTGTGTTTCTTGGATGCAGCAGAATGTTGGATACTGTTTCTGCAACCATTCTGTTAGTCTGTGTCTTTTTATTGGAGAGTTGAGTCCTTTGATGTTGATAGATAATAGTGTCCAATAAATGTGAGTTCCTTTTATTGTGGAGTTAGTGATGTTACCGTGACTCATTGCTTTTTTTTTAATTTTTTTGTTATGAAGTTATCTGTATCTCATGTTTTCTTGGGTGTAGTTGTTTTTGTTGGATTGGGGTTTTCCTTCTAGTATCTTCTGCAGGGCTAGATTGCTATGTAGATACTATTTAAATTTAGTTTTTTCATGGAATATTTTGTTTTCTTCATCTATGTTGTTTGAAAGCTTTGCTGTGTATAGTAGTCTAGGTTGGCATCTGTGGTCTCTTAAAGTGTGCATAACATCTACCTAGGTCCTTCTGGCTTTCATAGTTTCTGATGAGAAGTCCGGTGTGATTCTGATAGGTCTACCTTTATATGTTACTTGGCCTTTTTCCCTTGCTGCTTTTAATATCTTTTCTTTGTTCTGTAGATTTAGCATTTTGACTACGATGTGACATGAGGAGTTTCTTTTCTGGTCTAGTCTATTTGGTGTTCTGTAGGCCTCTTGTATGTTTTTGGGCATCTCTTTATTTAAGTTGGGAAATTTTTATTCTATGATTTTCTTGAAAATATTTGCTGGGCCTTGGAAACTGGGATCTTCTTTTTCATCAATTCCTATTATTCTTAGATTTCACCTTTTCATGGTGTCCTTGATTTCTTGGATGTTGTGTATTTGGAACTGTTGTGATTTTACTTTTTCTTTGAGAAAAATATCAATTTCTGCAAGTGTATCTTCAGCACCTGAAATTCTCTCTTCCATCTCTTGTATTCTATTGGTAATGCTTACCTCTGTGGTTCCTGATCTTTTCTCTAAGTTCTCCAGCTCCTGGGTTTTCTCTGTGTTTTCTTTATTGATTCCAATTCTGTTTTCATGCCTTGCACCATTTCCTTCATCTGGTTGAATATGGATCCTTGTCTTTTTATGATGTTCTCTATTTTTTGTTCATTTCCTCTCTATATTCCACTAATTGTGCCTCTATTTGTTTGACTATATTTGCCTGTATTTCTTTGAGAGCTTTGTTCGTTTCTTCTTTATGTGCTTCTAATAACTGAATAAGCATAGCTTTAAAATCACTTTCCTGTGTTTCCCATGAATTGGAGTATCCATTGATTTTGTGGGTTGCTGGTGAAGCCATAATGTCCTGACTTTTGTTGGATGTGTTCTTACCCCGACCTCTGGTTCTCTACTTATCTGTAACCTTCACTGTTTCTGGATTCTGTAGTTCAGACTGGGTCCATCTTTCTTTGGTGTCTGGAGTATTCTTTGGGAAGATGAGAGAGGTGTACTGGTTTGAGAGTGTGCATTGGTGTTTCAGCTGTACCTAAGGGATAAAGATTCACAAACGCAGAAGCACAAATGCGGGCAACCAAGAATGTGCCTGTGTGTGGAAGTGTACCTTGAAGGACGGGGTGCTAGAGAGTGTAGATGCATGGAATGTGGGGCAGGGGGTGAGGCAGGTGCAGGAGGGGTTATGGGCACTGGTGTTCATGGGTGCAATGCACATGCACAGATTCCCTGAACACCTCAGTGGCCTACAGGCCACTGGTCTTCTGCTCTGTCTGGGCTCCAGGAGTTGTTTGCCAGGACTCCACTGGAAGACCTGCAGAACAGGGGCTTCAATGTTGAGAACACTGTTCCAAGAATCCCTATGTTGCCCACAGTGGGTGTGTGGGTAGGAGGAATCCAATGTCTGGCTGCTAGCTTAGAGGGACCCTGGATCTGGGGCTCTGCAGGCACCCATTTGAAGGCCCACTCACTCTCTAACAGGTCTAATTGGAAAGCACAGGGGTTCTCCCTGGCCTCTATTCTCAGATTTAGGCCTTCTGGGGCAAACGCAGGTGTAGGAGCTTCGTCAACTCAGTGGTGCTGCAGCTTGGAGGCTGGTGTAGCGCTCTACTGGGAGTCCAGCCACAGCAGCAGAACTGGGAGGCCGATACAGATACCTGCTGGGGAGTCCTGCAGAACCCCTACAGTGGCTCACGGACCTGGGTGGCCCAGCGGGCCTGGCGGACCTATCTGGCCTGTATCGCCAGCTGCCCACCACTGAGGGGCTGGGCTGGCTGGGAGACTCTGTGGAGCCATCCAGCTGCTCACAGAAGGCTGGTGCAGCTGACAGCGCCACTGAGGAGCTGGTAGCCCCACCTCTGCAGTCTCAGTCACCAGGCAGCAAGTTCTGTGCTATGGGCCTCACGCACTGTAGCCACCTCCGCTGAGCCCAACCAGGGGAAGTGCAGGGGGATCGAATGTTTGCTGCTCTCAATCCCCAGAGAAGTCCACAGGTGACTTGGATCTAAATGGTCTCAGCTCACATGTTGTCCCGTCTCACCCAGGAAGCCTCAATGTCAATGTTCTGGCTTCGGCTGCCCCTCCACTCAGCACATCCTCTGCCTCTCAGATACGGTATGCGCTGGTCGCCACCATCTTGGATCCCCCCCTGGCCTCTACCTTCTTGATGCCAGAAGTACCTCCTGAGCTGTAACAGCTAACATTGCCTCTAGATAGCTCCAGACATCTGAAGATATCCACAGCCATGGGTCAAAGGATATGAAAACAAAAACCAAACAACAACAACAAAACACGTTTAAGAGCTATTAATATATAGACTGTGATAACTCCCACCAAATATTTATCTCGGATGTGTTCTCAGGGATTATATGCTAAGGTGGTAAACACCAACACCAAAAACAAGTAACTAAGTGTGTTGTCCTATTGTATTTTACCTTTTAAATTCACGTCTAGATTTAATTATATTTTCATACATGTATATCATTGTCCACTCCACCCCCCATAGTCCTCCTTCCTCCTCTAAAGTGCCTTCCTTTGGCTTTTGTGTAGTTTCATTCATCTATTTCTGTGTATGAGAGAACACATGCCATATTTGTCTTTCCAAGTCTTGTATCTTGACAATGGGTTGATTCCAAGCCAATCACAAATTACATAATTTCTTCTTTATAACTGAATAAATGTCCATTGTGTATATGCACCACACTTTCTTTACCCACTCACAAGTGGAACAGCTCCCCAAGAATAAAAGATCACCCAACCCAAAATTTTACTAGCTGGTAGACAGTTAGTTGTTCCATGCCTTGGCTCTTGTGAACACTGTCACAGTTGAGATGGATGTGCAGGTGTCACCGTGATATGCTGACTTTGATTCCTTTGGTATACACCAAGAAGTGATATAGTAGAATTGTATGTGGCAATTCTATATTCAGATGTTTTTAGGAACCCAAGAATACTGATTCATATGCTGACTAACTTATAATAACCATCAGTGCCTAAGGGTTCCATGTTCACCTTCTCTTAGTCCATATTTGGTATTTTATTTGTTTGTTTGTTTTTAATTTTTCAAGACAGGCATTCTCTATGTAGCCTTGGCTGTCCTGGACTCACTCTCTAGACCAGGCTAGCCTCAAACTCACCAAGATCCGCCTGCCTTTGCCTGCCTGAGTACAGGCGTGGGCTACCATGTTGGGCTGTTTGTTTTCCTTCTTTGTTATTCTGATTGGACCCTCCCTGAAAATGTTGGGGTAAAACAGCAGTTGAAAACCTGTTTTTAATTAGCGAGCATTGGAGGCTGGGCTGTGGGCAGCTTTATTTCCACATCACCACTTTTGGTAGGAAGTTACAAAACAAAAGAGCACCTGCCTTTCCTTTTATCAAGAATTTTTTTGTTGATTATAATTATTGCAGGTACAACAGTTTTATGAAAGACATCAGGTGTTTTAGAAGCTCCTCTAATTACCATCATGATTGCTCAGGGCCTTCTGATCAGCCTCAAATGAACTCTTCCTGTGATAAGGACCATGGGGCATTTGAGAAATGAGTGCTCACAGTGACCAAGGTACAGGGTAACCCAGGAACGCTGGGAAGTATGCTGACTCAGTGCTTAGACCTCAGTGTCCTCGGTTTATATTGATTTAGGAAGTGGTGGGTGCCCTTGCTTTTCAAGATGTTTAAGTCATCAAAGCAGGAGATAAATATCTAAAAGTCTTGGGAGAAAACATGTAGTTCATGCTCACTGGGTGATGGGAGCACATGGACACATATCCACCTTTCCCTTGCACAGAGTATGAAATACCAGAGGCAGGCAACACTTGAGTACAAAAGGGATGGTTTTTTTTTTCCTCTGAGTAAAGCAGGCTTCAGAAGACAGTAATATTTTCCTTAAAAAAGATGGCTAGCCCAAAATGAGAGAGTGAGTGTTTGGACTGTTTTATAGATCTTAGAGAATAGAGAAATTTGCAAAGGATTTACTAGCATCCCACACTAATTCCTCAGACTTATTTACCCTTAATTAGAGTTCTTAGCAGCCTGGTGTACAAATAGATTGAGAGCCACCCATGCAAAAAGGACCACCTTCAAAAAAGGCAATGAATCAAAACCAGCTTGATTACAGAATACTTAGGATTTTTTCTCTTTTTAACTCTGACTTATGAAAACTAACAGGCAGTCTTAAACTTTGATACATGTAGGAGTACATTTATCTCAGTAACAAGGTGCCTGATATATCTTGGCATGTAATTTTGCTTTCACGAAGTATGAGTTATGGCTGTTCCAGAGTGTCCAGAATCCTGATAAAGCCTTAATTAGAATATAAAGGACCAGCCAAAACTAGAGATTCTTTTATGCCCTGAAAACTAATGCCAGGGCTAAAGACATAGCCCTGTGCATAGCCATTTGCTGCACATAAAATCATGAGTTTGGATCCCCCAAAGCCATGTGAAAGCTAGCTGCCTAGTGTGATGTGGAGAGAGGTAGGAGTTGGCGACAAGAGAAGCCCTGGAAGCTTACAGGAGAGCCAAGTGGTCATGCGCAGTGGGAAACCAGTCAGCCCAAAGGGGCTCCCTTCCAAACTAGGCAGAAGGCAAGGACCAACACCTGGAGTGGTCTTCAAACTTCCAAATGCACACCTATATTCATGCATACTAATAAACACACACACACACACCATGGGGGGTTGCTACAGAACAGAAGAAATGTTATATTACAAAAAAGTAGATTCTACACAGCAGATGGAAAAGTAATAGCATGAAATCACTTTTGAGAGAAACATTCTATTTCCCACTAAAATCATGTGTTATAATGAAACCACTTAAAACCTGTTCAAACATTACTGAAATTTTAAAAATGACCTAGTATGAGCTCCTCAAAAAGCCCACTGTGGTGTGGAAGCGGCCAGTTCTCACTGTCTACCATACCCATGACTCCTGTTTGAGGACATGGTTGATGGACATGCTTGATGGATTGGTGCCTGGTTGCTGACCATGAGAGTGCTGATGTTCGTCACCCGGTGTGTTAATCGTGTGTTTCATTAGAAGACTTTTGCAGTCATCCCACTAGGAAACTGAAGTAGTCATGATAGTCATAGCCTAGAGAAAAAGAAAGAAATGCTTTGCTCAAGGGACTCACTGCCAAGAAATGCACTGTGGGGCAGGACATATTGTTCCATGGCATGGTGCTTGCAAAGCGTTAAAAAAGCAAACAAGCAAGGAAGGGAGAAATGGAAATAAAGGGAAAGAGGGAGAAAGAAGACATTCAGATATGATGGCCCAATATGATACACATGAATGTACATTTATAACATATATATGTTAATGCACACTAAAAATGTTTATAGAAATGAGCTTTCATGAAATTGGCTATGCCTTTCCTTATTACTTGAGTTGCAATCAAATATTTTCATTTATATCAAATCTTCTACCTTCTACGATGCTGTATAGATCACTAAGTTCATTCACGGCTCACAGACTGAACACTGACCTAAGCAGCCTGCCCGTGTGCACCGGTGGATGGGTGCAGTTTCGTTGTAAGCAGGGCCAAATGCTTTAAATGGGGCTATGTTTTAACCTCCCAGCTAATGCAGTGCGTTATGCATTCTGTGGCTCATTTGGTCAATTTGCTGCAAAATAACCTTTCCTTAAGTTGCGTTTGCTGAGAGTGTGACTAATACTCCTTTATTGTATTAAAGGCTCAACAAAACTTAGTGATTAGACGGGTAGATACGTTTTACTCTTTGACATCACCTTATTTGAAATGTCAGGAGCAATTTACCTGTGGCATCATAGATGAAGGCGTGTGTGATTTACCTGTGACGTCATAGATGAAGGCGTGTAATGTAGGATTTTAGGCTGGGTCTCTAGGTGCTGGCTCTATACTTTAGTTATACTATTTTCACATCTTTCTAAAACAATATATTTAAGGTAGTAATTTGGAGCAAAAATAAGTGAGATTTTTCCGAGGCAATAGATCCAAAGTTTAGGGTCAAGACTTTTTTGAAATTATGATGAATTTCAAATTATGTGATTCAACAACCAGAGTAGACAAAATTTGAATAGTGTAATGTCTCACCTGAGAGGCCTTCACTTGAGTGGTCTACCCCACTACCATGCCATGTTTTCAAGTTAGCCAAAAGACAATATATAAAAACAACTACGTTAGTCTCTTAGTGTATATTTGATTGTGTCTACTTGGTTTTACCACTGACCGTGAGGCTTGTGCTCATTCAGGTGGCCTTTCTCCTGGACAAAGGCTAGAACCCGTCCAGGAGGTGAGGTGCCAGCGCCATGTTTGTTGGGAAGACCCACTGCTATGGAATAGCAACAGGGAGTGCAATTGGCGGGCAGCCCCATGGACCTGTTTACAGCTGTGCCCAAAGTTCCCATCAGTCACATGGGGGAGACACATCACAGTGATTCCCTTTGTTTTCATGAGTCAGTTGAAGAACTTATTAGAAGCCATCAGACTGCTGTAACTTTTAATAAATGTTATGTAGACTATCCGGCGCTGAGCACAAACCCTGGCTGAAGTGCAAGTGCAGCTGGAAACCACATGAGTGGGGCACTACTGCCATCTGCTGCCCACATCGCCTAATTGCAAGTTCAAGTTTGGGTAAGGCAATGAGTCTGAGTTCGCCATGGACCCATTATCATAGGGTAATAGAAAATACATGCCGCTCACTATACCAAGAATGGTAGAGAATATGTATTGCTAGAGTTTGTTTTGGATTTGTCCTCCCCAGCTCACATTAGCTGTCCCCAGGCCCAGTTTCATATGTTCTCTGCACTTCTTGGCAGGATTGGAGGCGCCATTCCCACTGTGTTCTCCTACTTTGCTGAAGTCCTGGCCCGGGAGAAGCGGGGTGAGCACCTCAGCTGGCTCTGCATGTTCTGGATGATTGGCGGCATCTACGCTTCAGCCATGGCCTGGGCCATCATCCCACACTACGGTAAGGGGCTTCCCTCTCCACCTGCCTCCTCCCTGTTCTGAGCTCTGTCCTCACCAGCTGTCTACCTCTCGTGATGCTCAGGGAGTGTGTCTCTCCATGGAAGGGCCTATAAAGTAAGACTGTCAAATGGGTTTGGGGGCATGTGGATAAAATAGGCAAGATTCCTGTGCTATTCCTGGTCATCTCACCCACTGCTGTCCTCTTAGTTGGGATTCCTTCAGTCCATCCATCTCTGCACTGTCTGCCTACGTTCAGACTCAGATCCCACAAGTTAAGGACACAGTCCTGCATCGCTGCCCCTCCCCCTTCTGATGCCTCAGATGGAAGTCCAGGCCTCCTCCAACCAGCCAGCTAGAAGCTTGCCCTTTCCCCAGCCTGCCTCCTCAGTTTCAGTTAATCTCTAGAATGCCTCACAGAGAAAACAGGTGAGCTGCCTGAAGGAGGCAGGGGAAGGGTAAAGAGCCTTCTTCACATTCATCATTCTCCCCATGCTCCATGATTCAGCAGCCTGAAGCGTCATAGCTCATGGGCCTGATCTGTTACTAGCCTAATCTTTAGCCAGAGGACAGCCTGCATAATTGTGGTATGTCTTTCTGGTGACCAGCTCTTCCAAGGAAACAATCAAAATTTCCATCATCTGAACAAAAACATTTCTATCACCTAGATAATGCCAAAGAATGAGGAGCTCTGTGTCCTGAGCTGTGGATAAAGTAAATCCCACCCACATTTGCTGGCAGGCATCATAATATTATAGTCAATGTCAACATTTTCCTATTTCTGAAGCTGTCACTTTCATTTATTTGCTAGGGCTATCAAACCTGGTATAGGGTTGAAGTTAGACTCCCATAGCATTCAAGGGGGACACAGGCCCCCCACAGGGCATTAGCCAGATGGCATTATGCCACATCATCTACCAGCAGCATTTATAGACACATGACCTCCCATCTGTGGGCACTATTGTTTTTAACTCTACTTTATTTGGGTTCTTTAATTTCTACCTCCCTTCCAACCCCACCCCCACCCCCGTCCCTAGGTAGGGGATAAAGAAGGTTAGAAGGGAAAAGGGACATACAGTAAGTTAGTATAAGTTCTGTCTGGTTAGGGTTGTCAGATTCTTTGGGAAAATACCAATCTCAGTCTTCAAGATATCTAACAGTCAAGCAAATGGCAAGTAGCAGCAGCAGAATGAACAAGCATCCTTCTTCCTCCTTCAAGACCCTCTCTGAGCTCTTGTATTTATACCCTCCCAGAGTCCTCAGAATTCCACTATCTGCAGCTGGCAAAGACAACTCCCCCTCCCCTGCAAGAGGCAAGCATCAACTGTGGGCAAACTAAGGCAGTCCTATACCCCACACTCTGGATTAAAACAAAAACATATTTACAACAACTGAGTTTTTCATGAAAACAAAACTTCTACTATACCCATCACTCTTGAGACTGTCACATCTTTCAGATACACACAGGTACCCAGTGCTGTGTCAGCCCCTGTCTGTGTTCAGACAGTTCAACTGGGCCAGGAGCAAGAATCCTGTCTCATAAGCCGTGGTCGGCAACATGGAAAGGGTGACACTGCCTATCCATACTCTACTGACCTCCTTCTCACTCTCTCCTCAACATTTGCTGTTCCTGTTTCTATGAGCAGTAAAGAGCCCTCGTTCTGTGCGATACTGTCAGTCTCAGGAAAAGCAAGTTTCAGGTTGCTTCGTCTATAAACAATGGAGGGCAGGAGTCCACAGACCCTAGGAATCGAAGTTAATATATAAATAAAAGGAAGGAAAACTAACAGTCCTCCCCCCCCATCTCCTCTCCATTTCTCTCTCTCTCTCTCTCTCTCTCTCTCTCTCTCTCTCTCTGAGTGTGTGTGTGTGTGTGTGTGTGTGTGTGTGAAGGCTGAGGTTTGAAAAGTAGAAGTACTATATAAATTAAAACTACAGAGGATGCAGCTCAGTGGCAGAGTGCTTGTCTTGAATGCACAAGGCCCTGGATCCAATCTCTAGCATTGAAAAACAAACAAAACAAAACAGAACCTACTCTTGGTTCTTTCTAAAAATCTGATCAACCTAAGCAAATTTTATTTTAAAAGCCCACTTGCTTATTTTCTATTTTTTTCTTTTTCTTTTTCAAATGGGACAGGTTTTTGTGTGAAAAAGCACTTGTGAAGGTCTCCATCAGACATGCATGCGGATATTCTGAGGTGCTTGTCCTTTGTATTCCTGTAGTGAGTGCAGAATTTGTGTTGTCTCACTCGTCCCTTTGATAAGCCTAAAAAGTTATGCAAAGGCTGAAATTATATTTGACAAGAACAAAAGAATCGAGACAAGGATTGCCTTGGTGTACAGAGAGCTTCCCTTTGCTGAGTGCTGAAGTTGTGTACGGCATGCTGGCCCAATGGTGAGCTTCTAATCTTTAGCTTATGGTTGATCCTGGTCCAGCGATAACTTTGTGTAGCCAGTTCTTCCATGAGGCTTGTCTTCTGCCACTATCCAAGGATATAGGGACTTTCGCCTTCATCTGGGACCTCAGCCACCCTTGGAACCTTAAATTGTAGAATACGGTACCTGTCAGCTCAGATTCATAAAGAGAGAAAGACACTTGAGACATGACTTTGTGGGCATCAGAGGAGGCAAAAAGAAGATGCAGAGCTTTTGCAAACTCATTCACTCACCATGGCTCTCAGAGCTACTGCTGAAGCACTCACATGCAGCCTTTGTGCCAATTAAAGTGAGGTGCTGTGGCCAGCGAGATGGCTCAGTGGCTAAGCATGTACTGCTCCTGCAGGGGACCTGAGTTCAGTTCCCAGCACCACATTTATAAATATAGGATTTATAATGCCTAGAACTCCATCTCCAGGGGTACCCAACCTCTCTGGCCTCTGCGGGCACTGGTGGCACTCACATGCACATACCCCACCACAAACAAACACATACACATAATTACAAGTAATAAAAATAACCCTTTTTAAAACTTACGCTCTGAGTGGACAAAACTATAGTCCTAGTCACCATTTTTGCATGGGTTCCAGGGAGATAGCTTTCTCTCTATCTCCCTGTCTCTGTCTTTCTGTCTCTGTTCCTTGCTCACTCTCCCCTTTCTTTCCTTCCCTCCCCTCCCCACTTTGCCCTCCCAAAGCCAGCCACACCTCTGCTTCTTGGCTCTAGCCTAACCTCTGGTTTACTGAAGATCTTACTGGCTCTCCCTTCCCACCTTTCACTTACTGTCTCACCAGCTGGCCAAGCTATCCCTCTTAGATTAGCTTCTGCGAGCTGCTCATATGATTGTGTTCATTTTGTTTTCCCTGCTAGGGATGCAGCTCTGATGATTCCCCCTGTCTTGCAACTCTGCATGACCTGAGCACTTTTCTCTTTGCCAGCCATCAGTGGCTAATCCCCAGAAATAAGCACTTGTAAGCTTTTTCATTTTAATATCAAAAGAACAAACTAATTCATCTCTCATTAGCCCAGCTATCAAAACTAATCCATCTCTAAGTGGAATGGTAGAAGGTCACAAATCACAAATTGTGAAAAGTGAGAAGGCAACAGAATGAAATGCCTGGGGTGGCCTTGAAAACAGTGACCTCAATAGTAAATCAGTTGCAGAATATTAAAATCTTATGGCCATGTTTTCTTGAAGTCTTTCCATGGCCACAAGGGTAAAACTAACAACAAATTATCGCAATCAAGTCCTGTCTGCAGATTAGAGCCACCAGGCCCTGGATTGGGGTGGGGTCGGGAAGAGGAAATTTTTAAAATCACTCTTGCTCAATTCACAGTTGTGCTGTTGAATTTGAAGAGTTTTGTTTGCTTTTTAAAAGCTAAGATTCAATCTGGGTAGTAGTGGTGCATGCCTGTAATCCCAGCACTCAGGAGGCAGAAGCAGGTGGAGCTCTGTGAGTTCAAGGCCAGCCAGGACTACAAAGACAACCTTGTCTCAGAAAAAAATAATAATAATAAAGAGCTCCTATATCTGCAAGGAGGCTGCCATCATGTGGGCTTTCTCAGGGGTATTCACTTACAGAGTCCCTGAGCCAAGTGCAAGAATTGTGCACAACGTTCTGTGAAAATTACACCCTTTTTGTAAATATTTCCAGTAAGGTTTCTACTTCCCAAAATCAAATCAGATCCTCTAGGGTGAGAACTCAGAGCTGTTTTCATTCTTATTCTTTCCAGCCTAAGTATGACCAAAAAATTTACAAATTATGTATAGTTAATGTTTACAACCTAACTTTGGATGACTCAGCCAGTAAAAGCTCTTACCATGACCTGAGTTAGATTCCTGGAACCTGAAAGGTAGAAGGAGAGAACTGACCCTGAAAAGCTGTTCTCTGAACTCAAGAGCACCCAGGAGCACCCAGACGTATACACACACACACACACACATACACGCATGCACACCATAAAATAAATGAATAAGTGCAAAGATATTTTTAAAGAAAATCTACAAAGCATTAAATGTTGAGGGGGAACTTTATATTTTCTCTGGAATGATCAAGAAGCCCACAGAAACGAAAACAGGCCGGTAGCTCCTCCTTCACCACTCCATGTTCTCGCACTGAGATCTTGGAGGACCACTATCAGTGTACGGCCGTGTGAGGGGGAATTTGAGAGCACAGATTCAGTGACTTGAAGTTATGTGTCGCTTTTCTCAAACCAACAGCAAGGTTTGGTCTGGAGGGCTGCTGTGAATAATTGACATCCACATTATGAATATATTTCGGGTACACACATTTGGGCCGCTCGTGCACAGAAAGCTCTCTTGACTGCCCTGATTTCAGATGCTCCGGGCACAACTGTCAGTAGGGAGCCTGAGCCTTGACGTCACTGAGATGCAGGCCGTGGCTCTACTCAAGCCTCTGAGGCAAAGCAGACCTTAAGCTTGCCACAAGGATTCTGAAAGGATTCTTGAACAGTGAGATTCACCAGCTGGAAAAGGGTTTTGATTGCTTCATGGCCTGGTGAGTTAAGGTATGAGCCACTAATACTAGATGATGGGGTCAGTCTAGTTTTTGTATCAGCATTGGATAATGATAGCACCTTCCCTCACTTCATTGGTCTTTCGTAAAGTTGAAACTTTACCCAAAGCCAGGTAGTTGCATAAAATCATTCACCTATAATCCTAGCCCCAAGCAGAGCTGAGACAGAAGGATTGCCATTAGTTCAAAGCCGGCTGGGCTCCCTTCCCCATTTCTTCCCAGCTAACTAGGTCTCAGGAAGCAGCAAGCTTTGCTGTCTTGTTCTCAAGCATCTCCCTTACTCTCTACCTGAAGTTAAGGAGCACCTGGGCTGCCTGATTCAGTCCTGGGAGCTGAAGCTTTTCCATAAAGTAAGACAGAGGAGACAGCAAAGCCAGGGAGCATGTCCTGGTGACAAACACTAGATCCCCATAAAAGCTGCAACTAGGGAGTGTGGCTGTCCTGGGCACCCACTCTCAAAAGCATGACCCCAATGGAAACTGGCTCCAGCCGCATAAAGGAACCAGAAAGGTTTTCCTCTGTTTCAGAGACTATACAATTGCCATACTGTATATATCAGTGGACTACGATATGACTTGATGTATTATACTTATATTGATATTATCTATAACGATCATATCACTTCTCCTGTTCTACCATGTGAATTCTGAGAATCAAACTCCAGGGTGAAAAGCAAGCTCCTGTACCCACTAAGCCATCTCAGCAGCCCTAGGCTGATTCTTTGTCAGTGCCCGTGGCTCACACGGTACTGGCAGGAACTGGCAGGTAGTTCTTTGTTAGGCTGGTATCATTTTCTTAGATGTAAACCCAGAAGAGGCTGGACCCTGTGTGCACTGAGTTTTAATCTTGAGGCACTTTTTTTTAGCTATTACATGTGTTTATTTATTCATTCATCTATTGGTGTGTGTGTACACGTGCACACATATGTAATACTGCACATGTGTGGAGCGCAGATGACAACTTACAGGAGCTCTTTCTCTACTTCCACCATGTGAGTCATGGAGATGGAAATCAGGTGACCGGGATTGATCTTTACCAGCTGAGCCATCACCAGACATCTTGGGGCATCTTCACACTGTCGTATGTGGAAGCGTGTTGTACACATCCCTAACAATGATGATCAAGAGCTTCCTTTTGCTCCCCACCCTAAGCTTCATCCATTGTCTGTCTTGGGACAGCTCTCTAACTGAGACGATGGTCTCCCAGTGAATGTGGGTGGAAATGAGCAGTCGCTTCGGAAGCAGACACAGCTCAGGTGGAAAAGTCCTCCCCCACGCTCCCCTTCTTCTCCCCCTGCACACTTTCCAGAATGAGAGCACATCAGTGTTTAATGGAAACCCAATTACCTTCAGGGGAAAATGGGAACGGGAGCTGAATCATCACCCTGGGCCTCCCAAATGAAGCTTTCAGGAGGTCTGGACACACAGCGGGGGCTGCTGCTTCACCACAGCGCGGTCCTCTCCCCTGCACTTCCTGACATCGCGCTCTCTGTAAACTCTCTGTAAACTCGGATGTGCATCGGATGGGATGAGGTATCCGCCACCACTGCTGTGTACATCCCAGTGAGCAACAAGGCTGCTCAGCCAGCGAAGGGACAGGAGTTTCAGCTTGAAGAGCCTAGCCCTAAAAGCTCACTCGTACTGTCCTCAGCACACAATAGCCCACAGGCTCTATCTGGCTTACCCTTCACTGCAAACATCACAGGACCAAACAGCCCACCTGTACCCTGCTCCCCCCTTCCCGCCACAGAGAAATGGTAGCCTGGAAGACGCATATCTTCCCAGTATTGTCCAAATTGCCCTGTCCTTGGATGAGACCAGCACATCTCTCTTACTGAAGAGGAAGGGAGAGAACCCCACTGTCGGGGGAAAGGGATAAGGAGGCATGTCTTTGATCACAGAGCAAAGGAATTGTGACAAGGAATATCATCACTATGCTCCTGCCCCTTTGCATTCTGGAGCATCTCAGTTCTCCATGGCCACTGCTAAGCAGTGTTCCACGGAGGAACTGGAAATGTGTAACTATGGCAACCCCAGGAGATATCCACTCATCAAAAGTGGCAACCACTCCAAGCCTCTTGGCTGAGGTCTGTAATCCCAGCCATTTGGATGCTGAGGCAGGAGAGTTGCAGGTTCCTGACTTCACTCACTGGGCTACAAAGTGACTTCGGGGCCAGCCTGGACACCTTACTGAGACCCTGTCTCAAAAAAAAATTTTAAGTAAAAAATGGCTCAGGATATAACTCAGAGACAGACCTCCTACCCACTATGAGCAAAGCCCTGGGTCCCATTCTTAGCACCAAAGGAAAACAAGCAAAGTGAAAACTATGTTGGCTGTGGGATTCCCTTTCAACCTTACATACCCAAAATGTCTGTATTTAGTGTGAGCAGAGAAACCCCAGAGAAAGGGTAAGAATGAACCAAAGCCTAGAGGAAAGGATGGAGGGGAGAAAGAAGGAGCTAGCACTTAAGACAAAGGAAGAGAATCAGGAGAACATTGCATGGTAAAATCCCAGGGACTTGGAACCCAGGGAAGCCACATTCTCTACTCATACTCAGTGGAACAGTGGACCCATAAAACAAGAGTATAAAGGGTTGTGATTTCCTGCTCTGGAAAAACCATGTGCTCCTGTACCACTGTCACAACTTGGTGGCACTAGAGCTTTGCGACCAGGGTGTCATTCTTGCCTCAGTTGGGTGGAGTCCACAGATCTCTTTTCAGAATAATGTTTTCACATGCAAAAGTGGAGTAAGTAAGAGTTGCAACAAACAGAAGAGAGCTGGGATACACCGAGAGGCTATTGGATACCCAGGAGATGGGTAAAAAACTAGAGAATCAGGCTCAGGAAACAGCAGGAGCCAAGAGAGTCTTCTCTTAAATGGCCAGCATGATCCATCACAAAACTGAAATTTTCTAACTGAGGCCAAAAGAAAAATCAGTTTAAGAAAAAGTATCACAAATTCTGCAACCTTAGCACCCCGTGTTACAAACAGCCTTTTTATTGGCTTAGTTTTGCTTCACAAGTCATGGTGAGTTATGTTCTGTGCAAGATACAAGCCTCCCGGCACGGCTTTCTTTAGTGCATCATTACCAGAGGAGTTCATTGTTAATAAATTACCCTGCATCTCCTTCAGATAAGAGGTTCCATACACACTGACACACGTGAGGGAGGAGCCAGGTGCTATTTGAAGGGTGTGTATCATTTTAGTAAACAGGGACTTTGTGTGTTAGTTTTATAATAGATACGAGGCTCTCAAGATCCCTAGCCTGTCCTCAGATCATAGGTGACTAGACAGTTAGGTCTTCTTTAATTGTGGACCTTAACCCAATCAGCAGACTAGATACACCAAGAATCCTGGAGAACTTGAAAAATAGGCCCAATATTCTATTGTGAATATTCAGAATTGTTGAGTTAGGGTTTTGCCTTAAGAACAAGTATTTCATTCTGCAACATTAAAACTTGTTTTGAAAAATGAACAATACCAAGTGCTGTTGAAAACGCAGGGAAAGTCCATCTTTCACACATTGCTGAAGGGAATGCAACTTAATACCATCAGTGTAGAAAAAATCCTGCCAGTTTTAAAAATAAAAATAAAATAAAACCTAACATATAACCCAGTAATTGCACTCCTGGGCATTTCTCCTAGAGAAATAAAAAGTTATGTTCATACAAAAATGTTTACATGATGGTTTATAACATCTTAATAGCCCAACCAAGACCAACTAAAATATTCTATAGTGCATACACTACTATTCAGTGATCCAAAGAAGTAAATGATTGAGTAATAGCTTATGTGTTTGTCAAGGGCATTTTGTTGAGTGGAAAGGTCAGTATCAAAAGACTTGTTTATAGAACATCCTAGAAATGGGAACATGGAGGCCAAAAAAAGGAGAACAGGTATGGCTATAAAGGGGTCACATGAGGGAGATCTTCACATTGATAAGATATTCCAAAGTCTTGATTTCTCAAGTGATTATATAAATCTACACATGATAAAATGATGTAGGGCTGTGAATATTCAGCTTTTTGTATCTCTAGGCTCCAAACTGTAGAATCAACCAACTCTAGAACAAAAATATTCAGGAAGAAATGGATCTGCAGAGATTGTCTACAGATTGTTTTTCTTGATATTATTCCCAAGCAACACAGCATAACAAGTAGTTACATGGCATTCATGTCATAGTGCATATTTAAATGAACCTACAGATGATTTAAAGTGCTTAGGGGGATGTGTGAGAGTCGTGTGCAAAAGCTGTGCCATCTTTAGACAAGGAGTTTGAGCATCCATAAGTTGTGATGTCAACAGGGTCCTGGAAACCATCCTCCACAGATACACAGGGATGGCTGATCATGTGTTGTACTGCTAGCTCCCTGCCTAACCTATTTTACTCAAGTTGCATAAGTTTACCACTGTGGGAACTTGGATGAAGGTTATGTATGATTTCTCTCAGTTACTTTTAAAACTTTATGTGAATCTACAATTGTTCCAGATAAAAGAAGAATTAATATTAACCTTTTTGTCTATATTATCAAATATATCTAAATTATACCATATTTTTATATAATTACTTACTCTAATGATCTTGGGAGTAAAGGAAATCACATCTTTGCCTTTTTGTTTTAATAGACAACCTATGGCATAGAAATGTTTCCCAAAGTGACAAACAATGAAATATTAGGAAGAATCTTTTGATTCTCATTTCTTCAAGACAGTACTCCAGATAGAACACAGCCAAGAAGCTTTCCTAAAGGCTGGCACAGAGTGTGTGTGGAATCACTGTGTCTGCAGTGTATAGATAGGGCTGTCCCTTTATTCAAGTGACGCTGTCATAGCCCCGTGTCAAGCCTTCTAAGCTTCATTTGGCATAAGAAAATTTAACAACATGCAGGATTCTTTATTATTTTAAAAATTACCATACTGAAGAGTTCATAAGAAATGGAGGGGCTTTTGTATCACACACTTCACAGTACACAGTGTGGGACCTCACTGGACCTTGTGTTTCCTTCAGAAGCATCATGAGGTCTTCCTGGTCCCCTTCATGCACAGCATGAGAGTGGAGAATTCCTTTCTCCTTCCGTTAGCACTCTGACCCCAGTCCTCACATTCTTCTTCTTACTATGCAAAGAAACCTAGCTTTTTTTTTGACACAGGGTTTCTCTGTGTATAAAGCCCGGGCTGCCCTGGACTCGCTTTGTAGACCAGTCTGGTCTTGAACCCACAGAGATCCTCTTTCCTCTGCCTCCCTGCGTGCGGGGATCACAGACAATGTGTCACCATGCCTGGCAAGAAATCTATCTTTAGCTAGCTTCTGACTGAGCCTGCTCAGACTCCTGTTTTAAAAAATGCTACAAACCCAGAGACTTATAAAAAATATCCCTCTTGAGTTATGAAGACTAGACGTCCAAAACCGGGCTACCCAGGCAGGCTGGTTCTGATGAAAGCAATCTTTCTGGCTCCCAGATGGGCACCTTCCTGCTGCACCTTCACATGGCAAGAGTGGGCAAGGTCTGTCTCTTTCTTCCTCTTCTTACAAAGCTGCAATCCTGTTGGTTAGGGGTCCATCTTTATGACCTCCGTAAGCTCTAAGGGCCTTATCTTCAAATATAGTCATCTTACAGTACAGTGTTTAATCTATGAGTTTGGGGAAACACAATTTGACCTATAATACTATTGACCATAATCTTAGCCGAAATAAAAAGGAGGAAGAGGAGAAAAAGAAGGAAAAAGAGAAGGGAAGCCTTCTGGCCACTAGAAATCAGCTCTACCTTCTAAAGGCACTGGACAATTATATATATACACATGTGTGTATGTGTGTATATATTCTAAAGGCACTGGACAACATATATATATTTGTATAGCTATTTAATATAAACTGCAAAGCCTAACTTGACAGTTCTCTCTCTAAGGTCTTGCCATAATTGTATGGTCCGTAGGACCCCCTGCCCCCTTTCTGTGCGTATTTCCATATTTTGGAGTAGACAAAAAACACATGTGACATTGGGGCAGAATTCTCTGAGAAGAACTGTGCTAAAAGCCCCCTTGCTGGGCCGAGTTCATCATTAACCTAATTAGATCCCTCAGCCAAGGCTTACAATTAGCATCGTTATTAAGTCCTGGTACTAACTGCTTTGCTCCTAATGCATTTCCACCTGGAGGAACATAAAGAGCCATCCTGTTCCAAATGACCTTTTTCATGGGTCATGCTCACTTCTCAGACTCTCATGAATGATACTGAGCTGCCTTAGGAAGCAACAAATGTAGTTTTTATAGAAGAGCAGGGAATGCTTTCTTTGTATCTCAGGATCCAAGTTGCTGAACCTGGGTATCATTTTTCTCATATATATGGCAAAGTCCTCAGACACTTTAATCATCTTTTAACTGACCCAGGTGGTTACGGTTAAAAGTTGAAGCGTTACCCATCCTGGGGGTAGTGGCGACACATAATAGTCTTCCATTTATACAATAAAAGCCAAACTTAGTTTTTTCATGTGAACTGCCGGCAGGAGGCGTTGGTGCTAAGTGAGTTTCTCTCTTACTGTCTGCTTTGGTGATCACGTTGTGTGAAGCTATCTGTCAAAAAAAAGGCACCTTGGTTTTGTCCTCAGTTGCTTTTAGAGAGTGTAGGAGATTTTGGCAAACGTGCCCACAGGTACTGGTGAGGATTCCTATGAGACTGATTGCCTAAGGTGCACAGTTACACACAGAGAAGAGAGCCCATTAGAAGCCTTTAGAGGAGACAGCACTGGTCAAGTTTGGAAGGTACTTCTTCCTTAGAAGTTGTCTGGTCTCTTCTGAAACACCTTAGTGCAGGTCTCTGACAACAGACTGAGTAGTTTCCCATCTACTCTTCATTCTTGTGCTCAGCCTCCAAGGGCCTCTCCAAATATGCAGCCCATCCTGCCGTAGAATGTGTAACACGGGAGGCAACTGAGGTTCTGGCAACACATTTGCCAAGAAGATGGCAGTAAGCTTGAGTGGCAGAGAAGTGCCAGAGGTTCAGTTCAAAATCTAGCAAAAATCAAAGGAGACAAAATATTACAAGAGAACAAAATGGTCAAAGAGGCGTGGAATGTCTGTGAGGAAGGGATTGAATAACCAAACCATATGTGTATTCATTCTTTGCCCAGTCTTCCCAGTGATTAGTAAGGTAACTTAATGACATGATTGGCATGAGTTTGGAAATTGGTTGCTGGCTATAGAATGAATACATACACATATTCATATATATATATATAATATCTATGTATATCTATGTAATATATATATATATATGAATATGCCAGGCAGAGAACAACAGCAGCCACCTTGGATTCCCTGTTCTTTACCTTAGAAATAGTAACATATATATATATATATATATATACACATATATGTGTATGTATTTATTCTATATATATATGTTTATATGTATAATATATACATGATCTGTTTCTTTTTAAAAGGAATAGATAACCAGACAGGTTGTCTATGGATCACAGCAATGG
Source organism: Pachyuromys duprasi (assembly GCA_028658305.1). Classification (NCBI taxonomy): domain Eukaryota; kingdom Metazoa; phylum Chordata; class Mammalia; order Rodentia; family Muridae; genus Pachyuromys; species Pachyuromys duprasi. The sequence continues at coordinate 2,247,624 of CM053750.1, read as the reverse complement.
AATTGCATATCCACAGTGTCAACATCCTGTATATAAAAATATCATGTTACAGACAGGCACTGTAGCTCAGTAGGAGAACCCATGTATCAGGAACTGGGTTTCATGCCCAACGTGAAAAAATACATAGGCATACCACACACAGAGAGACAGACAGACAGAGACAGAGATCATCACACCCTCTAAATATCTTATATACCATTGCAGTTTTTAGAAGTTACCATATTAATGCTGCTGTGGTTGACATTGTTTCCTCTGACCTTGGGAAGTTTGGTTTTGAAATCTTTCCATGCCACAACAGTGCCTGGAAATGTTTATTTCTTAATGCATTTCTATAATCCAGGGTGCCTATGGGTATATTGGTTTGGATTTTTATGACTACAATGTATTATTCGGTGTATGTTTAAATGTAATAGAACCTGTAATTTGGAAGTACCTCTGGTGTGTTTATAAAACCGCCTAGCCACAGCAATGTAACATTTGCCCTTTCTACATCAACAAAATTAAGTGTATGTATCAAACATTCACACTGAATAATGCAGCCATTATTACTCTGCGTGCTTCCAAGGAAAAATCATGACTCATGTGAATACCTCCATGTAACCTGCAGCTTATCCAAGCCAGCACACCACGTTCAAGGCTTGCAGCAATGGTTTTATACAAACGATCTGGAAAACACTCAGAGGAAAGGGGTTGGTCAGTCAGATGCCTTGTGGCTGTGCTGTTGTGATTTCCACAGGGAGGGGAGCCTCCTTTCCATCCTGCCCTGCAGTAGAGAGCAGAGCAGCAGATCCCATCCTGACTCGGGGTTCCTTCTCTTGATGGCCCCCAGGATCACTGCCACCGCCCTGAGAAGCACGCTTCATAAATCATGGCTTCTTTTGAAGGAATTGATTTGCTCACGCGTGTTTCATTTTCCTTCTGGTGCACACTTTAGTGGGAAATTGCAGCTTCCTTCATTGGCATCATCGCCAATCAGAGCAGCAGCCTGTGCTTACCTGACGCACAATGGGTGATGGCGTGGGTGGTGGCCAGGGTGAGGCATTTCCCTCCAGTCATCTTGCAGACTGTGATCAACAGAGAGAAGTGTCAGCAGCCGCACATGCTGGCCAGACCTCGTCAGTACCTTTCCTGAGGCAGGGACAACCTATCAGTATAGCTGGAAAACCCAGCACAGTCAAAGGCAAGTATCTGTGTTCCGCTATGTACTTAAAGGCAGTGAACATTCATATTTTGCTCTATTCACCGATTTGGCCTCTGAGGCCAAAATTAAGCTATCTGGCCCATACCCCAAAAATGTTGGTTTAAACTCTTCCTGGGCTCATTAATCCTCTAACCTTCCTTAATATTTTATTCACCTTTTTTCAGGTCCCATAGTCATAGACTTAGCTCTAGTCTCCTTTTAATATGAATTGGATTAGAAATAGGCTTACCAGCCATTCCCCCACTATTCCTTGGTAAACCAAGCCCATGATCCACAGAGGCAGCAAAAAAATACTTGTCAACACACCAACAGCCTCAGTAAATTTTCTTCTCCACAACATATTGAATTATAAACAACCTACATGTGATTTGATTTAATTAATATTATTCCACAGAGGAGCTGGAAACAGACAAACTGAGACTTAGACATAGAGAAATGGACAAAAAATGGATAAGAAAGAGATGGAACATTTAGTTATAACGGCATGGAGTTTCTTGGCTGTTATTGTATAGATTTTTCTAAGGCATGGATGGTATACTTTGATTGGCAAAGCTTTCTGTGTAGTGGTGATGAGAGAGAGCATTCTAGAGGTGGGACGTTTGTGGTCTGATGGTGAAGGTATTTATGAGCTGTTGAACTTACAAAGAAAACTAACAAAACTAAGTCGATGCAAACAATTAAATGCAAGCGATGCTGTGATGTAATAGTATTTCCCGTGTGCTTTGCACTCAAGAGGAATTCTGTGCCCAGAGTGCTCCGTGCCACTTACGTTGAAAATCTCAGACTGTCACTTTTAATAAACACTTGCTTAATAAAAATAACTATTAAGGTAAAAACTACACAAGCATGATAAAATAATAACGAGTCTGATGATATATTTTCAGATCCAGAAAAAAAAATACTGTCTCATTACAAATCTACATTTGTTTCTTTTGTGTTTAGCTTCAGACACATTTGAACTATTTCGTTGTGTCTTCTACAAACAAGGACCATTCCTTTTGTACCTCGGATGGTTAAAGTAGGGAAGAGACAGTTAAGCTGCATCTTTTCTCCATCGATCCGGAATGAAACAGAAGAATTTATATTTTAGAAGATAAAATGTTCTTAACCTAGAGACTAGAGCGTGCTGCTGCAGTTCAGCAAAGGAGCCTGCATTTTCTTAGAGGGCAGAGCCCTGGCCGTGTCATCAGCTAGGTTCGGTTCTCTAGGAAAAAATGAGATGAAGCATGGCAACAGCACAGTCTAATGAACCTCCATCCTCCTGCCCCAACCTCCCAAGTTATAGTTACATATTTCTACCACCACACCCGGCTACAAGGTTTTTTAATACAGCTTTTTAATTATTCAAAAGAACTGGCTTTGCAGCCCAGTGGATAAAGAAAACTAGGTTACGTCATCAACAGCTACTCTTTATCTTTTTTAGTTAATTTTTAAAAAAATCAAAGTAAATATGTTCATGGTCCTAAAAATGCAATACTTCACTTACAGTATAATGCATAATGTTCTCTCTTCCCCCTCCTCTCAGGCCTGCTTCCTCTCCATCTGCCTCAGTGTTTAAATAAATGATGTAGAGCCAGCGAGATGGTGCAAGGCACTCACACAAACACAGCAGCCTGACTTTGCTCTCCGTGTAAAGGTGGAAGTTGAGAACTGACTCTGCAAAGTTGTTCTCTGACCTTAATACATGTGCTGTGGCACACATACCCCCTCACACACCACATACATGAACATACGTGTGCACATGCATGCACACACACATGCATTCACACTTCTGTTAAGTAAATAAGTATTTCCACAAACACGCAATTTCTCGTTTGATGTATCTGTTAGTCACACGTGATCTATTCTACGCACTGAAAACAATGCGTGCTTTCATCCTGCACCACTCCAAGATCCATTTTGTTCTGTCAGTAACTACATCACAGTGTGGGGGAGAGGAAAGGTAAATACCATCAGAATTGGCGTTACTTTTACTTCAACTGAGCTAAGTAGCATTTTGATGTTACTTTTGATGTTCCTGAGGTTAGTAACTGTGTTTTCAGTTTCCCATGTTTTTCTGTCCATGCCACATATTCTTTCCATAGTCACAGCCTGTTGGTGTCCTGGGCGACACAAAGAAATCTCTTAGATGACCTGTATTCACACCACACACCAAGGAAGTTTTTCCTGGAATTCTTGGCCCTGTTTCATTGTTCTGTTGCACACCTGTCACCCGGGGTTGACTCCTTATTCCTGTGATGACCAGAGCTTTGACATAAGCCTCCTTTGAGTAGAGAACACTTTCTGACAAAATTATACTTATCCCATCTTCATTTTCTCTGGTGGACACCCATAGATGCTCAATAAAATGCCACTGACCTGTGCCAAAACTCCTAACGGGCTTCTCTGGGCCCCTTTTATTTCCTATGGTCCTTCTGAACAAGGAAACCAGAGTGATCCTTCAAAAATATATGTCTGTCCTGCAGTTTCAGGCTCTCTACCTCCAGTGTCTCCTGCTTACACTTAGCAATGATCATCAAGTTGTTATATTGGGATCCTTGGCTATACCTGATCTGGTCTATGCTGATGTCTTATCTCTTACTCTTACGTGTATGGGGTGATGCAGCCCTACTGGCCTTATTCTGAAGTGGGCATACCAAGCACATTCCCCTCTGGAATGTTCCTCTCTCAGACATCACCAGATACAGCCTTCTGTGTTCTTGAAAGGACCATTCCTAGCCACCCATGCCCAGCCCATGCCCCTATCCCTTACACTGATTTATAAAATCCATTCACGGAGTATCCAGTTAGCATGAAACCCCATGAAGTCATGAACTTTGTTTTATGTAGTTATATGACCCTTGAACATAAAATAGAACCTGGAATGATGGGCTTCTGAAAAAAAAATTATGGAATTAACAGCAAACAGAAACCTTGTCTACATGTAGTCTAAAGCATTCAAGGCACATAAAACAAAATGTCAAACAGAACTTACATAAAGGTCCAGTTTCTGTTGTCAAAGAGCCAGAATCCAGACCAACATCACCCAGTGGGAATACGTGTAAGACACAACTATGGTTGACAGTTCCCTAACTACCATGGTAAAAACAAAAAGAAGTGGGCCAAAGAGATGACTCAGCTGGTAAAGGCACTTGCTAGGCCCCAGGAACCCACATAGTGGAAGGAAAGCATCAGCTTCCGCAAGTTGTCATCTGACCTTTACGCATGCATGTGCAGGCACACAGATGCACATGGGTGTGTGCACACACACAAATATTTTAAAAGTAAAAAAGGAGATACAATTAATTATGATAATATATTATTTAACCTACTATTCATGTAAAATATAACCACTTTAACATACATTTAATATCCCAAATTAAACACTTCCATATTTTTCTGCCAGCAAGTCTTCGTATCTGATGAGTTTACTAAAGTTGCCTCAGTTTGCCATCAAATTTCCATTTGTATTTAAATTTCAGTTCTCAGTTGAAAATGCAGATTCAAAGTTTCTCTGTATACCTGGCATCCTGGGATAGCTCTCTACCGATCTCTGGGTTGATTATTTTAGGGACCCTAGACCTTGGACGTATGCCCTTCTTTTGGTGGAACACAATCTCTGGCAAGTGTTCCAGCCATTCCTAATAATTTTTGAACAACTTAATTATCTTGTCTTCTAAATATAAATTCAATCAAATCAACCAAAACTCGTTCAGTTCTTTAGTCACACTGGTCACATTTCAAGGGTCAGGTAGCCATGGGCAGCTAGTGGCTGACGTATTGGACAGCGTAGATCTCTTGGGCAGTCAAGATGCTTAAACACTTGGTAGGGAACACAGTCCTGAAAAGACTGTACAAAGAGGAGAGCCAAGCTCTGAATGTTGGTTTTGTCCTTATCCTCTTCTGGATAAAATTTCATCTCATTCTTCAGGACTTGGCTTATATGTCAGCCTTTCCCAGTTGGGTTAGCTCCCCTCAAACGGAAGCTAATGGGGCACTCTGCCTACCTCCCAGCTTCAGCTTGTTGTGCTATGTTCTAATTATTCTCTATATTTCTCTGTTTGTATTTCTCATTAGTTTATAAATGTTGTATGCAATTGGTGATTCCCCAGTGCTGAGTCCTCGTTAAGTATTTGTGAACTAAAATGAAGGAGGACTAATGGGGTTAGAACAGAAAAACAAAGTGTGAAGGGAAACCAGCATGCAGTGACAGAGGCAAAGACACAGCTCTGTTTGTGTAAGTTGCTGTAAATGCTCCTGGGGGTTCCTAAGAATAAAAGCTAAGAAAAAAATCAGATTTAACCAGGGGCTGCTTTCATGGCAGTCCTCATAGACATTCGGGCACACCTTAGAGGTTCCCAGTATTCTCATAAACTAATAAAGTTTGTTTTTTAAGTTTGGGGCATTGTAACTGTGAGTAGCTTGAGTGTGAAGGGTTTGCATGTGTTTGGTCAGCGATGGTCCTTCTGTTCCTGTGGTTCCTGTTATGTCTGCATTCTAATTGAAATGGAGAATGATTGGAGCTGTCTTGGGGCTGCGTGTGATTTATGGGCATTTGATCTAAAGATACTTAAGGGATGGAATTACTGGAGCCAGAAAGAGGGGAAGATGTGATTAATTACATAAGACAGTTTGCTAGATGGCGCACTAAAACACTGCAAAAATCAGGACTCTCATTTCAGCCATGAAAACAGGCAATGGTGTCTGTGTGTGTGTGTGTGTGTGTGTGTGTCAAGATAACTGTGGCTGTGGGATTTTTCCAGGGATATATTTATCCTTTAAGTTTCCTTACACTGTACCTAAAGCCATCTACAATGTAATGTGAAATTCCTAACTGTGTTTCCATCATTCAGCTTCCTGGGTGTTTGTGAAATGGCCAGGGAGGAAAAACAAAGAGTTTTAAAACTTCATATTTTTACAACTATGTGAGTTGTAATCTATTTTTCTGAGTATTCCTTCACTCCTTCCATCTTATACAGATTATAGATGTGCAGTTCCCTTTGCAAAAAAAAATTACTAGCAATAAGCAACTTGGGTATATGTCAGAATTTTCTAGTATTTAAGTAAAAAAATAACTGTCAGTAATATGTAAGCAGTTTTCTTGGATAAATTTTATTAGTCGTGTATTCTTCCTACCCAGGGCACTATTGTGGGTGTCTAATATCTCATGCTGTCAGGCACTCATACCTGCTTCTCTAACTCCAGGATGTCCAAATAACTGGCCAGTTATGTCCTTAACTATAGACTTCCACAGGAAAGGTCTTCCTGACTCATCTCCTGTCTCCTGAATGCCGGGAATGTAAATAGCAGTTCTGGGAATCAGAAACAGCACAGCAAAGGAAGGGTTTGGGAACCACCTACAGGTTCAGCTTGTGCTCTATGAGCAAGACATCACAGTGCTATGCTGCTTCTCCTGCCTGAGAACACTAAGATCCACACCTTTGTGGCTTTTCCCTCCTCGATACACACACACACGCACACGCACACACACACAGGTGAGGGTTGTGTCTCGGTGATAGAGTATCTGCCTAGCATGTATAAAGCTCTAGTTTCAGTCCCCAGCACTATTAAAAAAGAAAAAGAAAAAATATAAGAACCTACTTTTACCAAAACTTTTCAGTTTCAGGAAGTCCCATTTATTGATTGTTGCTCTTAGAACCTGTACTGTTGGTGTTCTGTTCAGGAAGTTGTCTCCTGTGCCAATGAGTTCAAGGTTCTTCCCTACTTTTTTTCTAACAGATTTAGTGTGTCAGGTTTTATGTTGAGGTCTTTGATCCACTTGGACTTTAGTTTTGTGTGGGGTGATAGATATAGATCTATTTGCATTTTTCTGCATGTATCCATCCAGTTAGACCAGCAACATTTGTTGAAGACTCTCTTTTCTCCATTGTATGGTTTGGCATCTTTGTCAAAAAATCAAGTATCTGTAGATGTGTGGGTTTATTTCTGGATCTTTGATTCAATTCCGTTGATCCACCAGTCTGTTTTTATGTATTACTGTTGCTCTATAGTACGGCTTGAGATAAGGGATGGAGATACCTCCAGAAGATCTTTTATTGCTCAGGGTTGTTTTAGCTATTGTGGGTTTTTTGTTTTTCCATATGAAATTGAAAATTGTTCTTTCAAGATCTGTAAAGAATTGTGTTGGTATTTTGATAAGAATTGCATTGAATCTGTAAATTGCTTTTTGGTGTAAAGCAAAGGACACTGTCAACAGAACAAAACAGCAGCCTACAGACTGGGAAAAGATCTTCATCAACCCTACATCTGACAGAGGGCAAATATCCAGAATATATAAAGAACTCAAGAAGTTAAATACCAACAAACCAAGTAATCCAAGTTAAAAATTGGGTACAGAGCTAAAGAGAGAATTCTTAACAGAGGAATATTGAACGGCAGAGAAACAATTAAAGAAATGTTCAACGTCCTTAGTCATCTAGAAAATGCAAATCAAAACAACCCTGAGATTTCATCTTACATCCGTCAGAATGGCTAAGATCAAAAACTCAAGTGACAACACATGCTGAAGAGGTTGTGGAGAAATGGGAACAATCCTCCATTGCTGGTGGGAATGTGAACTTGTACAACCACTTTGGAACTCAGTCTGGCACTTTCTCAGAAAATTAGGAATAGTGCTACCTCAAGATCCAGCTATACCACTCCTGAGCATATATCCAAAAGATCCTCAAGTATACAACAAGGACATTTGCTCAACCATGTTCATGGCAGCTTTATTCATAATAGCCAGAATCTGGAAACAACCTAGATGTCCGAGGAATGGATACAGAAATTGTTGTGCATTTACACAATGGAATACTACTCAGCAATTAAAAACAAGGAAATCATGAAATTTGCAGGCGAAAGGATAGAACTAGAAAAGATCATCCTGAGTGTGGTATCCCAGAAGCAGAAAGACACACATGGTATATACTCACTTATAAGTGGATATTGGTCATATAACATAGGATAAACATACTAAAATCTATAGGCCTAAAGAACCTAAACAACAAGGAGGACCCTAAGGAAGATGCTTAATCCTCATTCAAAAGGGCAAACAGGATGGACATCGGAAGTAGGAGAAGACAGGGAACAGTACAAGAGCCTTCCACAGAGGACCTCTGAAAGATTCTACCCAGCAGGGTATTGAAGCAGAGGCTGAGACTCATAGCCAAACTTTGGGCAGAGTGCAGGATATCTTATGGAAGAAGGAGGAGACAGAAAGACCTGGAGGGAATAGGAGTTCTGCAAGAAGACCAACAGAGCTAAAAATCTGGGCCCAGGAGGGCCTGAAGAGACTGATGAATCAACCCAGGACCATGCATGGAGAGGACCTAGACCCTCTGCTCAGATGTAGCCCATGGGAAGTTCAGCCTTCCTTAGTAAGGGGATCAGAGACAGTCACTGGCATGAACTTGGTTTCCTGCTCTTTGATCACCTTCCCCTGGTCATAAAGAGGATCCAGACAGTTCTCATGAGACCTGAGATGCTACGGTCAGATAGTATGGGAGGGGGACCTCCCTGTCAGTGGACTATGGGAGAGAGACATAAGGAGGAAAGAGGGAAGAAGGCTGGGACTGGAAGGGGATGAGGTAGGAGGCTCCAGCTGGGGTACAAAGTGAATAAATTGTAAATAGTAAGAAGAAGAGGAACCTACTTTTATTCCCTCTGCCCACTCAATGGCAATTTCTTTTTGAGCCTACACTATGATTAAAAAGAAAAGGCTCAGTGAGTGAAATACCCACAAAATAGCTATGAATGAGTGAAGTGGCTGGAGACTACAAAGAGACTAAAGTCGTCGTCCTTAGTTTTCTTTTGAAACTACCTACAGGAAACAATTACAAATTATTTATTTATTGCACCAAAATGTGCATTGGTGACCACTGCACAAAGATTTAAAAAATCATAAATACTGGGTTGTGGTGGTACACACTTTTAATCTCAGCACTCAAGAGGCAGAGTCAGGTGGATCTCTGTGAGGTCGAAGCCAGCCTGGTTTATAGAGCTCACTCTAGGACAGCCAGGGCTACACAGAGAAACCTTGTCTTAAAAAAAATGAATAATAAAACAAACAAACAAAATAAAGTGAGAAACTCAGGACCATTTTGCCCCAGGATGCCCCAGTTTGTCCACTAGTAAAATCCAGGCTGGGGGAGCTAATGCCCTTGGCAGGATTAGCTGGCAGTCAGAGTGATGAGGGGACAGAGCCCAGTCCTAGGAAGAAAAGGAAGTAACAGTCACCCAGTGACTATCTCATGACTTGGTGTCATAGATGTGGTCCTAAAATGTTGCAGGTAAAATTTTAACTAAATTACATTTTCCATGGACATGCGCTATAATTATTTATGTGATTCCTGTATGCGCCACAGAGACCAGAGAAAGATGCTGAGAGGAGGAAACGGTGCCACCCAGAGAGCAGGTCAGTCCTAAGACTGCTACAAGAATGATCAGTCTGTACAGCTGAATTCTGAATTTAAGTCAGTTTTTAAATTATGAACCAAAAGTAGTTTTAGTCTTCTGTATTAAAACTCAAAACCACTGAATCGCTCAAACATTAGCTCCTAACCACCCACAATGCCATTACTATTAGCTTCTAAGACTAAATACGCAAATAAGATACTACATGATGCTGTTATTGTATAAACCAATCAGGTATGAAATTCAACGCAGGTGTCAGCTGTTCCCTTCTTGCCTGTTGAAGTATTTATACATTTTTTCACATGCACCTGTGGGTAGAAGTCCACGGTCAGCACTGGGAGCCTTCCTTGATCACTCTCTATCTTACTCACTGAAGCAGGATTGCTCAGTTGAAGATGGAGCTCACCAATGTTAATTAGTCTAGCTGACCAGCTTGCTCCAAGGATCCCTATCTCATACCTCTGGGTGTTGGGATTGAAAGCAGGCCGCCACACCCAACCAACTCTTTATACTCATGGCACGTGCTTTTTCGACTGAACAGTGTTTGGCCACAGTGACTACTAGGTGCCTTGAAGGAAAGAAGAAAGGCTATCCTGAAGGAAAAAGTAGTTTTCCAAAATCTGCAGCAAGAATTACTGGAGACTATTCATCTCCACATCCTACAATCTGCAGTGGGAATCCTAGCCGCTCAGTTTGTCCACATGTCCTATTCGCCTTGCAGATGCTACTGAACTGAGGAAAACACACATCTCATGTCTATTTGTTACCTTCAGTTTACAAGCAAATACCAAACTGTTCAACGACAACGAACAGACTCAGAACCGGATCGGCTGTGAACACTGCTTTTGCCAATGCGTGTCTTTCCATCTAAAAATGGAATTCCTTTTGTTTGTTTTGCTTTGTTTTGTTTTTATAAATAGGGTCTGATGTGGTCAGGCTAAGTAACCAAGAATGACCTTGAACTCCTGATTCTTCCTGCTACCACGTACCACCAAGTGCTGGGATTACACACAAGTACCGCCACATCCAGCTAGAGAGGTGATGGCTCAGTTGGAAAAATGGCTTCTTTCACAAGCCTGGTGGCTTGAGCTTGCATCCCTGAAACAAATACGGAAGTCTGGCCCAGTGGCGCACATCTGGCACCACAGTGAGGCTGAGAGAGGAGGCAGAGGGAGGTGGATGCTTAGAAGCTGCAAAAGGGGGGAAACTGTGTGACCTACGTGGCAAAAGAGGTTCCAGACCGAAAAAAGACCCAGGCTCAAACAACAAGGCATCTGAGACCTGGCTTGCATGTGTATGCTGCACATGCACACACCCCATCTATGCACATGTACACTCCCCACGTACAAACATGCACACAAATAAATAGTTAAATCATCATGAAACATAAAAATGAGTTTTGTAACAAAGGAGCAGATCGGAGCCTAAATATCTCCCTCTCCCTCTCCCTCTCCCTCTCCCTCTCCCTCTCTCTCTCTCTCTCAGATATGCACATGAAAGTACACATGTCACCGTTCTCCAAGATGCCCCCAATTGTATGTGATGATTCAAGGCTGATAGCATACAGTTAACAGCTATTCCGTATTTGTGAAACTATTAGGCTAGCTGCTCTCACAGACTTTGTTTGCTCTAGGGTCCCTTGTTATTTTTGAAGCAGTCACACAAAGGAGAAATGCCTTACACCCAATGTAAAAATATTTATAATTTTACATCCTCCCACGGTGAGAGAGTTAGTTCAGCGAAAGAGGAAGGAGGCCATGGGAAATAAATAACATGGGGAAATGAATGATGCAGGCACATTAGCCATGAAATATTCAAGATTGGGTTTGAAAAAATACTGTGACGGTGTGATTTAGAGCCAATTGGAGAGGCATCTTAATAAGATTTGAGGCCCAAATAATTACCCTGATCCCAGCAGCTGCTCTTATTTGGTTAGTAAGAGAACTGATTTTATAACTACTATCCATAACAAAAATGTCCTGGAAATGGATTCCTCTTGCTGTGAAGATGTTTGTGCATTGCATTCTCTGCAGTGAGGTAAGGAGTACAAGCCCTTCACTGCCTCATTCTGTTGCGGTCCAAATGCTGATAGCTCTGAGAGGCTGTGCACAGGGCTGGCTGCGTTCTTCTGAGGCCTCTGTAGCAGCTGTGAACTAGGTTTAGTCGAAGACTCTGCAGAGCTGTAGGGTACATAAATCTCCAGAGTAGCAGGCGACTCGGGCAGCCATTCAGTAGCTCAGTTTTGTGCCATGACCCTGGTAATGAGATTTTTCTGTGGTGGCGGTTTAACACGCGGAGGCTCACGGTGGCAGTTGCTGCACAATTGGGAGGTTTTCTTCTCCACACCGGGTTTGTGGAATGTTCTTCTGGTTGTCTTTCCAAGACACATCCTCTAAATTATAGAATTTGGCCATGAAAATCAAATAGTTGATGATTTTAAGTTTTGTGTCTTTTGGTCTACTTCTTTTGTAAAGAAATACCAAAACACGCCCAGGCTTTTCTCTCTTTAGTCCATGTTATTTGATTGTTCTTTTTTTTTTTTCACATCCTGTCTTTTTAAAATATGATCAAGAAGGGCCCAAACCTAATAAAATACCTACTGTGTATTATGTACACAATTTTCATTTCCTACACATGCTTACACCAGAAAGTGCAGTGTCTGAGAGCTCGCTTTTCTTTGAGTGCACTGTGGCTTATTGTGGCTGCTGTCAGGCATCCTGGATGCAGTCATTTCCACTTGCTGTGGAAACAATGTCCAGACCCCAAGAGAATGCAGTGTTCTAAACCAGCCCCTCCATCCATCCTCTAGCTATACTGAAGAATACTACAAGAGAGGCACTGCACATGAACTTGGAAAAACCACTACAGACATTCTTCCTGTGTGAGGCATGTGAACTAGTGTTCACCACCCCACCCCTATATGTGACCATTAGGCTGACAGGAGCCTGGGATGGAGGAGAGGCTACTGGCACGGCACAAAATCAGAGAACTGGAGGACCAAGAGCAGAACTGGTCCTTCGTAGCCACCTTGGCACATCTTCATCTCCTTCAGCATCTCAGTGGGTGGGTTTGTCCCTTCTTTTTCTGTTTCCTCTTTGCAAGAGAGGAAACATAAAGACCGTCTTGCCCTTGCCCACAAAAGGGAAGCCGTTAGCTTGTAAGTTATCATTTGGCAGCTGCTTCATAGGCCTTGTGCTTTCCTCCCCGAAGCCACCCCCATCCTGATCGCTTCAGTTACTGCTAGTAAATGTATCACTTGAGAACTGAGAGAAGGCACTCACCACTGCTGGGTCATCGGGTAGCATGCTGATACATATTAACCCCAATTCCTCATCCTAACACCTTCTGTTCTACTCACATGGCCTGGCCCATCCCTTTCCTCCCCAGCTTCATGTCCTACCCCAGAATTTCTTCCCCAGAATTTAATTTCTTATTGAGCTGATCTGGGTGGAGCCAGTTATGTTCCTAGCCAGTGTTACTGCTGTTGCTGGAAACAGCACTGTTGAGTATTAGAGCCAGACCCACACCTATTCAGTATCTTATTACTGGACATTCAGATCTTTTAGTCTTCTTAGCAAGGATTTCTATTCCAGTGTCAGGCGTCATTTGTGGGCCTGACCATGCATCTTTAATTTTGTAATGTTTGTTTTGTTATTTTATGTGTATGATTGTTTTGCCTACATATATGTTTATAAACTGTGTGTGTGCCAAGGAGACAAAAAGCAGTGGGGGTGGGTCCCCTGAACCTGGAGTTTCAGAGGGTTATGAGATACCACATGGGTGCTGGGAACCAAGCTCAGCTTCTATGGAAAAGCAGCCTGTGCTTTTAACCATCAGACTGTTTATCTAGCCCACAAAGCAATATATATTTTTTAAATATGGGATGTCACTAAGTTCTACACTGGACCCAAACTCATACTTCCCCTGGATCAGCATCCTAACTGCTGAGATTACACACATGAGCCATAATGCCGAGTTTCCTAACATTTTCACTCCCATTTTCCTATCAGGGCTTCCAGTCAACCAGGTTACTATTATCACCTCCACATAACAGACTAGAACACTAGTTCAGAAGAATGAGAGCCTTGCTTAAGGGCATGAGGTACCAGAATTAGAACTGTTAACCAGGCTAACTCTAGAGACTTTGACCCTTAAAATAGAGTATTCAAACTCACTGGCCAAGAAGTATGCAGTAACAGAAAGTCAAGTTTAGCCCAGCACATGGGGATCTGAGGCAGGAGAACTGGGACTTTGAGGGCAGGTTGGACTACATATAGAATTCTCGGCCAGCTTACGCTATACAATAAGACTCCACCTAGGAAAAAGTTGTTTAATACTGCCACTCAAGGGAGGAGGGTTGTGTGTTGAAATCTAGCTGGAGTTACAAAGTCATATTGTCTCAAGCAAACAAAAACAAACAGAAGAAAGGGAAAGGGTATGCTATGAAGCTCTACTGCAAAAGCACTTCCTTAAGTAAATCTACCTGAAGCATGACACTTGGTGTCATCAGGGCTCTGAACTGTGTGTGTGTGTGTGTGTGTGGTTGGAACACGTAGTGAGAAATGATTACCTCTAATAAAGCAATAAATAAGTTCTTTGCACTAGGCAGTTTCTAGGTTTTGCTTTTAAGAAAGAGAGTCTTGATGAAGTCAAGCAGATTTGTCACTAAAGACCTAATGACAGAACAAATGATATAACTGGTCGTCAAGATCCTTCCCCTGTACTTACTCCAGGAAGAGTTCAAGAGAAGTACTCATTCTAACAGCGTTTAGTATTTACCCTTGGATAAATAAGCCAATAGCAAAAAATCCTCCATCTCATGGTATAAAAGGACATACTTCCGTAAAACTTTATTTCACAAATTATATAATGTGTTTGGTCTATATATTAATTTTGGAATGGTAATTATAATAATAGCTAAATTGATATAACTGTTATCATTAGGAAACCTATGGTCACAAGACACAGTTTTACATCTCAGATTGAGATAAATGTGTCAGTCACAGAGAAATACAGTCGTTGAGCAATAAAGTCATGAAAAGGTTTTTTGTTTTGTTTTTTTTTTTTGGTTTTTAGGTTAGAATTCTGTGGGGAGTTTGGGGTGGAAATTTGAACTCAGGTAAATGTCTTTGACTCAAGAACTTGTCACCATGGTTTTTTCCCCCTAACATAACGTCTTCATTAATAATTTGTGAATTTCACATCATGCATCCTGATCATACCCACTTACTAACTGACCCACAATCCTTGTGATTCCAGCTCCTAAGGAAAAAGAAGGGAAGAAAAAGTCCAATTTGTGTTGCCCACATACTCACTAGAGCGCTGTCAACCTCCCAGTGGCCAGCCCCGTAAAGAAAACTGAGTCCTTCCCACCTCATCCCCGACAGAAGCCATCAGCCGGGAGAGCCACCATTCAGGATCTTAGCACAGCTGTGACGTTTCCTTCAAGGGCTTCCAGTCTAGGCTGGATATTTTGGGGGGAGGTGGGGAGTGCGGGTATAGGTTGTCACAGAAGCTCTCCGTGTCCCTCTTTTGTCCCCATGGTTTTTAAGTGGCTAATGATCAGTTAATAGTTGCTGGTTTTAGATGCCACTGACCCATCTCCAAGAGTGACGTCGTGGATTTACTTGAAAATGTCCTCTAGTTATAGATAGACCCAAAGCTATGGTGAGAATACAAATGTCAGTTTGGGAATGTGGAACGGGAAGGCTTTTTCCAGACCTCTGGAACTAGCTGGGCATAAAGCTGGGCTCCATTCTGTCTGCCCTGAGTCCCTTCTGGGGAGGTGCTGCTGGGCCCAGGCAGTTGCATGTCAGGTGATCTTTGTCCCTCTTACGTTTCCTGTCACCCCCAATGTCAGAATCCTTGTCGTGAGGATTTTGTCATTGTGAAATAACTGTATCTTCCTGATTAATATCACCAAGTCGGAGTCTTTAGCTTCCCCCTCAGATGTATAATGTAGAACCAACCATCCCAATGTGCTAAAAGAAGTGAAAACCACTCACCTTTCTTTCTTCCTATGTTAGGATTTTTTTAATGCTGCTGTAGGACATTCTCAACCATCTTTTCAAAATCTA
Organism: Pachyuromys duprasi; assembly: GCA_028658305.1. Lineage (NCBI taxonomy): Eukaryota > Metazoa > Chordata > Mammalia > Rodentia > Muridae > Pachyuromys > Pachyuromys duprasi. Next base: position 2,231,952 of record CM053750.1, on the reverse strand, counting down.
AACTGCTCCCTTACTAAATGGTGGGAAGTAAAAATATGGTTTATTTTCAGCAGCCGCAAGGCAGACTAGGAGCCTTAATAAGTCCTTCTTTCTTCTGGGCTTTGAGTGTTTGGTGGAAGCTGGGCCCAGGCCCAGCTGGAGCAAACCCTAACCCCGAAAGCCCTCAAGCCTTCAGCCAGTTGCCCAGCCAATCCGCTCGCTTCATTCGCGTTTCCAGCCTTACAAATCGCCTGATTTGTGTGGAAGCTCTCTGACCTGAATGGTGCGATGCAGACATTCAATGACAGTGAATGAGAGCTGAGGCTGAGCTTCACATACGGTGAGCTGAGATTCAGACTTCAGAACCCTCTTACTGCGTGCTGAGGGTGGGGCTCAGCCGTGGAGTGCTTGCCCAGCAAGTATGGGAGGCTGGGTTTGGTCCCTAGTGTTGAAAGAGGGGGTAAATATTTATGAATGAAGCTTATTACCGTGACTATCACTAAATTCTCTCATTGATTAATTAAGTGCTAGTAATTATACCAAATCCAAGATGTGACTGTGTTTGCCTCAGGGTGGTGAAATTGGAAGGCTTCATTTCTTAGTGCTCTGCTTGCCTGTGTTGCTTTTGTAACCAGAACCAAAAGCACTGCTGTTCAGGGGAAAGGAAAAAACTTGTGCAGTGACTCCTCTCTCTTCACTTTCTGATGTAGGTGTAAGTGCAACTCAGGTTGATTTGAGTTTTTCCAAAGCCTTCTACCTCCCCATCCCAAGTATATTAGAGTCTTAGAAGCCAGGTGAATCCCAGGCCTGAGAGCTGAAAGGCAGGACCGGAGGGAAGGACTTGTAAGAAGGAAGAAACTGACTTTAGGACACAGACTGGGAAAATGATGGTGAAGCAGAGGAGAAGGTGGGGGGAATTCCAGCGGTTTTCAATACCCCTGCTTTTGCACATTTAGATCCACAAAGCCTCACCTCGTTAGAAGGACCCCTCAGGCTTACACATAAAAGCTATCAAGAGGAAGCTCTTAGAGCACCTGGAGACTCTGGGATGTCTCGTGAGCTCAGGCTGCCCTCCAGCATCGGTTAACACTCCTCACAGTTCCCTAAAACACCCTTCAGGGACGTGGCACCTTTTAGCCTTGTGGTTCCTGTCTCAGACTTAACTTTGTTAGAAGCGCTCTATTGTAATTTCTGAATATTCTGCCCATGGGCAGGGGGTAGGTCCTGGGGTATTTAAAAGACATTTGGATTTGTAGGCTTGAGCTCTTAGGGAAAGGAAAACAGTTTCCAGAAAATTCATTTCCCAGAAGGATTTTGTTGTTGTTGGGCTGGTTGTTTTTCTTTTATTTATTTTTTTCTTCTTCTCTATTTGTGACAAAGGCTCACCTACTTAACCCAAACTGGTCTGGAAATCAGCATGACACCCAATTTGGCCTCGAGAGGAAATTCCTCTGCTTCTACAACTCCTCCCACCCAATGTGAAAGAACTCATCTTTTGGATCTTTCTAGAAGAAACAAAGGTTCCTACCTCACAGTGTGACTTACTGCTTTCTAAAATTACATTTAAACTTCTGCCTACCTCCATCCACTGAAAGGCACCCAAAACCTCTCCTGTTCTTTCTTCCTTTTCTTCTCCAGCCTTCTTCAATGAATGTGTACATCAAAAGTGTGCCTTTTATTGTTTTTTTTTCTTAACTTAGGCTAGTTGTCAAACCAGGTATTTGAAATACTCAGAAACCTGCACTAGTTCTGAAATACCCCAAATTTCAAGAACCACAAGATTAAGCAAAGGCATTTCTTGCTTATTGGTTAATCTTGCCAACTAATACGTGATTTTGTTCAGTAATCTTCACACTCCTAGCTGCTGCTGGAATGAAATATTCTGGTGGCTTATGAGCTGATGTGTGGGGTGTGTGTGTGTGTGTGTGTGTGTGTGTGTGTGCGCACGCACAAGGTGTGCCGTATTGTGCATTGTGTGTCAAGTGTATTGTGTTCAGTGTACATGTGGTATGTGTGGCATATTGTATGGTGTGTGCTCGTATTTGTGTGTTGAGTATGAGTCATTCATGTATGGTATGGGTTTGCTGTAGAAGGATGGAGTATGTGAGGTTTGCATTTAACATTTGTGTGGTATGAATGTTGGTATGCAATGTGCCTTGCTTTTAAATGCGTGGGCAGAATATGTGCAGAGTGTATGCCATGCGTAATATGAGTGGTTATATATGTATTATATGTTTGTGCTGTTATATAGTGTGACTTATATGATATGAAGTATATGTGGAATGTGTAATATGTATGGTATGTTACATATAATATGTATAGTGCATGTGTTGGATATATAGTGTTCCCTGTGTGGGTATATGTGTACAGAGTATGTGTGTGACATGTGCTGTGGATAAAGTGTGTATGACTGTGTGGCATATGTGTGCTGTGCTGTGGAGTGTGGTGTGTGTATAATGCATGTACTGTGTGGTGTAGGGAACATGCCTGTGAGGTGGGTGGGTGCAGGGGAGCACACACGAAACTTCCAAAGGCCAGAAGGGTCAGAACAGCTTGCCTGTGCTTGAGGAAAGCCTGAGACCACCTCTTCACAGCCTCTCCAGGTGGGTCTGGAGAAGGGAACCCTTTGTATCAACTGTGTCTAGAAGCTGCTGGAGTCGGTGCCAATCAGAAGGCCCTGGTCAGGGAGACAGGCGGCTAGGGGAACTGGGTGGACTTTTGTCTGTCTTTTGGGCTTGGCCGCAGTCCTCTGACTTCTTCCAGCTTGATGAGGGCCAGTGGGGCCTTAGAGGAGCTTGAGTTTTGCTTTCTGCTGCTGTAAAAAGCAAAAAGAGTGATACTTTCCCGCATCTAAACAAACTTGCCACCAGCTAAAATAGGGCTAAACCCAAAGAGATGAAAATGTATGATGTTTCAAATCAGAGTAGCTTATGAAGTGTGGAGTCCTGTTCTAGCAGCCTGGTGGACTCATGGGAATGCAGGCTCATGGCTATTCCTCATCATTAAATTACTCTTCCACATTGAGGAATTTGTGTAACAACAGCAAAAAGAATGCCAAGATCCCAAGTGTGATGTTAATGGTTGTTGACAGTTGTATACACCCATGTAACCAGCACCAAAATCAGGATATGGAACATTCTGACCTCCCCCCAAATTTCCTGATTACCATTTTTCTTTTCCTCCTCCATCCCAGAGAAGCACAGTTCTGATTTCTGTAACCAAAGCTGAGCTCTTCCAGCTCCAGAGGTTCATTCAAATGAACTATGGAAACGTTGACTTCTCTCATTCAATGCTTTAAAAATAATATATTCATGCTGTGGTGTCAGTTGTTTCTTTCATTGTTGAGTTGCATTCTGGTATGTAGAGAAGTCATCATTTATTTCTCCAAGATCCTATGAATGGGCATTCTGTTTGTGGCCAGGTTTTTGTTTGTTTTGTTTGTTTGTTTGGTGTTGTGTGCATTCTTTTGCTGGAAGCATCTGTATTTAAGGGTTTCCTCCCAACGGTCTTCCAAAGGCATCTTCACTCTGCTCATGTGCTTACCTCTCTTAGATACCAGGTTGGGGATTGCCCAGACATAAGCCAGCATGTTTTTAAACACCTTCAGTTCTCCACACCATGCCACCATAGGCCCTCAAACATTATGTAGGAGAGAACCATTATCCCTATGTCTACCAATGCTTTGTGGGCATGCTACTGGCTCTCCTATAGCCTTTTTGTTGATATTGTTTTTGGCCACTGTTTTTAATGTAGCAATTGAAGTCAAACTAGGACATTATTATAATAACAATAATGGTCACAGGTGAGGTACCAGGATTTGTTCAACCTAGAAGAGAAGCACTACTGTGATATAAATATATATTTTTATTCACTTTACATCCATATCACAGCCCCCTCCCTCTTCTCCTCCCAGTCCCACCCTGCTACCGTCTTCTCCTTTTCCCTCTCTTCTTCTCCTCAGAAAAAGGGAGCCTCCCCTCTCACTACCAACATCAAGTCCCATCAGGACTAAGTGCATCCTCTTCCACTGAGGCCCCACAAGGCAGCCCAGCTAGGGGAAAGTGATTCAAAAGCAGACAACAGAGTCCATGTCAGAGACAGCCCCTGCTCTAGCTGGTAGGGGACCCACATGAAGACCAAGCTGCCCATCAGCTACATATGTGTAGGAGGCCTAGGTCAAGGTCATGCATGCTCTTTGTTGGTGGTTCAGTCTCTGAGCCCCCATGGGCCTCAGTTAGCTGACCCTGTTGGTCTTCTTGTGTATATCTTGTCCCCTCCTGCTCCCTCAGTCCTTCCCCCAACTCTTCCACAAGTCTCCCCACCTGATCACCACCCTCATTCCTCTTCCCGTCCCCTCCCCCACCTAATTCTTTCTCTTCATCTACTTCTGATGTTAATTTTATTTCCCCTTCTGAGGGAGATTTAAGCATCCTCCCTTGGGCCCTCCTAGTTACTTAGCTTCCTTGGATCTGTGGAGTGTAATATGATTTTCCTCTACTATATGGCTAATATCCACTCATAAGTGAGTATATACCATGTGTGTCTTTCTGGGGCTGTTACCTCACTCAGGATAAGTGGTAGCTCCATCCATTTGCCTGCAAATTTCATGATTTCCTTGTTTTTAATAGCTGAGTAGTATTCAATTCTATAAATGTACTACATTTTTCTTTATCCATTCTTCCACTGAGGGACCTCTAGGTTGTTTCCAGTTTCTGGCTATTCTGAATAAAGCTACTATGAATATATTTGAGCAGGTATACTTTTGGTTTGGTGAAGCATATTTTGGATATATGCCCAGGAGTGGAATAGCTGGGTATTGAGTTAGAACTATTCCCAATTGTCTTAGAAACCTCCCGATTGATTTCCAAAGTGGTTATACAAGTTTGCACTCCCGCCAGCAATGAAGGAGGGTTCCCCTTACTCCAGATCCTCGCCAGCGTGAGTTTTTGATCTTAGCTGTTCTGACAGGTGTAAGATGGGATCTTAGAATCATTTTGATTTGCATTTCCCTGATGGCTACAGACATTGAGCATTTCTTTAAGTGCTTCTTGGCCATTAGAGATTCCTTTCTCTTTAAAATTCTTTATCTCTGTACCACATTTTTAATTGGATTATTTGGTTTGTTAGTGTTTAATGTTTTGAATTATTTATATATTTTGGGTATTATCCCTCTGTCAGATACATGGTTGGTGAAGATCTTTTTCCCAGTTTGTAGGCTGCCATTTCGTTCTATAGAGACTGTCCTTTGCCTTACAGAAGCTTTTCAGTTTCATGAGGTCCCATTATTAATCATTGATTTTAGCGCCTGAACTGTTGGCCTTCTGTTCAGAAAGTTGTTTCCTGTGCCAATGAGTTTAAGGCTAGTCCCCATTTTTTCTTCTATTAGACTTAGTGTATTTTATGTTTGATGTTGAGATTTTTGAAGCACTTGGACTTAAGTTTTGTGCAGGGTGATAAATATGGATCTATTTGCATATTTCTACATGTAGACATTCAGTTAGACCAGCACCATTTGTTGAAGACTCTTTCTTTTTTCCATTGTATGGTTTTAGCTTCTTTGTAAAACATCAAGTGTCCATAGATGTCTAGGTTTATTTTAGAGTCTTTGATTTGATTCCATTGATCAACCTGTCTGTTTTTTTGTCAATGCCATGCAGTTTTATTTACTATTACTTTGTAGTACAACTTGAAATCAGGGATGGTGATACCTTTAGAAGTTCTTTTATTGTACAGAATTGTTTTATCCATTCTAGGTATTTTATTTTTCCATATGAAGTTAAGGATTGCTCTTTCAAGGTCTGTAAAGAATTGTGTTGGAATTTTGATGGGAATCACATTGAATCTGTAAATTGATTTTGGTAAGAAGAGGGCCATTTTTACTATGTTAATCCTATCGATTTAAGAGCATAGGAGATACTTCCATCTTCTTCAGTTTATTTCCTCAGAGACTTGAAGTTTTTGTCATACACTTGCTTGGTTAGAGTTACACCAAAATATTTTGTGTTGTTTTGGCTGTTATGAAAGGTTTTGTTTCCCTGATTTTTTTCTCAGCCTGTTTATCGCTTGTGTAAAGGAATGCTACTGAGTTTTTTGGACTTAATTTTATATTCAGCCACTTTGCTGAAGGTGTTTATCAGCTGTCGGAGTTATCTGAATAAGTTTTGGGAGTTCCTGTGTATTCTATCATATAATCTGTGAATAGAGATGATATAACTTCTGCCTTCTTCCTTGATCTTTTCTAATTGCCTTATTGCTCTAGATAAAGCTTCAAATACTATATTAAATGGATATGAAGAGAGTGGACAGCCTTGTCTTATCCTTAATTTTAGTGGAATTGCTTTAAATTTCTCTCCATTTTATTTGGTGTTGGCTATTGGCTTTCTGTATATTGCCTTTATTATGTTTAGATATGGGCCTTGAATCCCTGATCTCTCTAAGACTTTTATCATGAGGTGTGTTGGATATTTTGTCAAAGGCTTTTTCAGTATTTAATGAGATGTTCATGTTTTTTTTTCAGTTTATTTATATGGTGGATTACATGGATGGATTTTCATATGTTGGACCATCCATGCATTCCAGGGATAAAGCCTGCTTGATCATGGTGAATGCTGTTTTTGAAATGCTTTTGGATTTGGTTTGCAAGTATTTTATTGAGTATTTTTGCATTAATGTTCATGATATTGGCCTGAAATTCTCTTTTTTGGTTGAAATCTTTGCATATTTTAGGTGTCTGGGTGACTGTAGCTTCAGAGAATTAATTTGGCAATATTCCTCTGTTTCCATTTTGTAGAATAGTTTGAGAAGTATTGGAATTAGCTCTTCTTTAAAAGTCTGAGCTAAAACCATCTAGCCCAGGGCTAATTTCAGCATTTAATGACTGCTTCTGTTTCCTAAGGGGTTATAGGACTATTTAGATTGTTAACCTGATCTTGATTTAAGTTTGGTAAGTGGAATCTATCAAGATAATCATCCATTTCATTTAAACTTTCCAGTTTTGTGGAGCAGAAACTTTTGAAGTAAGACCTAATTATTCTTTGAATTTCTTCAGTGTCTATTATAACCAACCCTCTTTTCATTTCTGATTTTGATGATTTTGATATTATCTCTCTACCTTTTAGTTAGTTAAGGATTTATGTATCTTGTTGGTTTTCTCAAAGAACAAGGTTTTAGTTTCATAGATTTTTTTTGTTTCTCTTTGTTTCTAAGTTATTGGTTTCTGCCCTGTGTTTAATTATTTTCTGCCATCTACTCCTCTTTGGTGTGCTTGCTTCATTTTGTCCTATAGCTTTCAGATGTGCTGTTAAGTTGCTAGTATGAGTCCTCTCCAATATCTCTATGAAGGCGTTTAGTCCTATGAATTTTCTTCTTAGCAGTGCTTTCATTGTTTGGGTATGTTGTGCCTTCATTTTCATTGAATTCTAGAAAATCATTCATTTCTTTATTTCTTCTCTGACCCAGTGGTCATTGAGTTTCAAGTTTGTAGTATTTCTGTTGTTTCTGTTATTGCTGAGGTCTAGCATTAGTCCAGGGTGGTCTGATAAAATACAAGGGATTATTTCCAAACTTCTTGCATCTGTTGAGGCTTGCTTTGTGACCAAGTATACGGCCAGTTTTTTGGAAGGTTCTGTGTGGTGCTGAGGAGAAGGTATATTCTTAAGTGTTTGGGTGAAATGGTCTGCACATATATGTTAGGTCCATTTGATTCATAGCATTAGTTAATTTCATTATTTCTGTTTAGCTTCTGTCTCATTGACCTGTCCATTAGTGAGAGGGGGTATTGAAGTCTCCCACTATTAATGTGTGGGGTTCAATGTGTGATTTAAGCTTTAGTAATGTTTCTTTATGAAGGTCAGTGCCCTTGAATTTGGTGCATAGATTTTTAGAATTGAGATGTCATCTTGGTGGATTTTTCCTTTGATGAGTGGGAAGTGTCCTTCCCCATCTCTTTTGATTACTTTTGGTTAAACATCTTTTTTATTAGATATTAAAATGGCTACTTCAGCTTGTTCCTTATGTCCATTTCCAGCATTTTACTCTGAGGTAATGTCTATCTTTGTTGCTGAAGCATGTTTCTTGAATGCAGCAGAATAATGGATCCTGTTTTCAAATCTACTCTTGATAGTTTGTGTCTTTTTTATTGGGGAATTGAGTCTGTTGGTGTTGAGAGATATTAATGACCAATGATTATTGATTCCTATAATTTTGATGTTGGTGATGGTAGTATGTGATTCCCTTCTTTTGGTTTTGCTTGTATGAAATTTTTTATTTCCTGTGTTTTCTTGGGTGTAGTTACTCTTCCTGTGTTATAGTTTTCCTTCTAGTATTCTCTGTAGGGCTGGGTTAGTGGAAAGGTATTGTTTAAATTTGGTTTTGTCGTGGAATATTTTGTTTTCTCCATCTACGATGATTGAAAGTTTTGCTGTACATAGATAGTAGTCTGGGTTGGCATCTGTAGTCTCTTAGGGTCTTCATGATATCTGCCCAGGCCCTTCTCGCTTTGAATGTCTCTGTTGAAAAACCAGGTGTGATTCTAATAGGTCTGCTTTTAAAAGTATTACTTGGCCCTTATTCTTTGTGGCTTTTAATACTCATTCTTTGTTCTGTACATTTAGTGCTTTGATGATATGTGGCAGAAGGATTTTCTTCTTTGGTCCAAGCTATTTAAAGTTCTATAAGCTTTCTGTATTTTCATAGGCATCTCTTTCTTCAGGTTAGGGAAATTTTCTTCTATGATTTTGTAGAAGATATTTTATGGACTTTTGAGCTGGGAATCTTCTCCTTCTTCTATTTTGAATATTCTTAGGGTTGGTCTGTTCATATTGTCCCAGATTTCCTGGGTGTTTTGTGTTAGAAACCTTAGATTTAGCGTTTTCTTTCACCAGTATGTCATTGTCCTCCGGAGTAGCTTTTGTCCTGAGATTCTCTCTGCTCTCTTTTGTATTCTGTTGGTGATGCTTGCGTCTGTACCTCCTCTTTTCTAGGTTTTCCATCTTCAGGATTGCCTCAGTTTGTGTTCTCTTTATTGCTTCTATTTCTATTTTCAGGCCTTGAACAGTTTTATTAATTTCCTTCTCCTGTTTGCTTGTATTTTCCTGTATTTCTTTAAGGGATTTACTCATTTGCTTCACCTGTTTGATTGTATTTTCCTGTGTTTCCTTGAGAGATTTATTCATTTCCTCTTTACAGGCCTCTATCATCTTCCTAAGATTAGATTTAAGGTCATTTCTTGCTCTTCAGGGGTGTTAAGGTATGCAGGGCTTGCTGTAGTAGTGTAGCTGTGCCATATTGCTCTGGGTTTTCTTGAGTGTGTTTTTACGCACTCTGGTTGTCTCTGGCGCTGGCCTGCCTGGTGGTCTCTGATGGTAGTATGCCTCTGGGATTGCAGGTAGAGCTGGTAGGCCCTGATAGATGCAGGCCTCAGGTGGTCCCTGATGACTGACTGCCTCTGGTAGTTCCTGCTCGCTACCCATCTCTGGGGTTTTAGGTAGAACTCGGGACTGGTAGTCCATGATGACTGCAAGTTTCTGGGAATTTAGGTAGAGCTAGGACCTGGGGAATGGTGCAGAGAGGAGACAGGGCAAACCTCACAGCTGCTGGGTTTGCCCAGAGGAACCTGGCAAGAAGGGAGTTGGGGAAGGGATCTCACCTGCTAGTCCCTGATGGCTGCTGGTCTCTGGGACTTCAAGTAGAGCTGGGGCCTGGAAAATGGTGTGTGGAGGGGTCAGAGAGAACCTCACCATTGCTTGGTTTGCCTGGAAGAGCCCCCTCTCCTATAGTCTTAACCCATGTTTCTCTGAAGACAGATGACCTGAAACAATGAAAGGTCAGTAATGAGACTTATTGTCTTAAATCTTACTATACGCAATCTACAAGATAGGCCAGAGTAGTGTACACTAAATTTAGTGTCCTATGGACTTGTAGTTGAATGGGCTCATAAGACCTTTGATACCTGGAGTAGGAGGAGCCCTCTGGGAAGAAAAGATGCTAGAGACAGAGTCAGAGCAGCTATGTAGCTCATGGTAGAGAGAGACAATTAGAAATAGTGTGGTTTGTTTTCTGTAGAGTTTAGTTCATGTTTCTTTAATCTCAACGTGAGTGAGTGGAGACTGAAGATAAAGTGGGGAAAGAGAGGTACCCTTGAATAAATGATGGGAGCCTAATAGAGCACAAGCTGGAAGGAAACGGAGTCTTGATTGTGGGAAAAGAGCCTTAGGGTCCAAGCCCATCAACTCTGGCTAGCAGGACAGCCTCAGCTAGTCATTGTAGAGAAGGGAAAACAAAAATGGTGAGGTCAGTATGGTAGTCCCTTCAATTAAAATAAACATAGAAAGGACTCCACATGGTCCAGACATTCAGTTTCTGGATAGACCCCAAGGAACTGAGAGCTGAGACCCAAAAAAAGGTTCACGTTCATAGCGACATCATTCAACATAGCCAGAAGGAAGACACAATCCAAAGGTCTGCCAGGCAGATGAGCAGGTTAGTCACGTTCACGTAATGGAACATTATTTTCACGTAATGGAACATTATTTGCAGTATAAAGGAAGGGTCCTCTGAGATAAACTACATCATGGATGAATCTAAAGACTGTAGTAAGTGAAGTATCTTAGGCACAAAGGTTTGTGTGGTTCCACTTAGAAAAAGTACCTTGAATAGGCAAATCCATGCAGACAGGAAGTAGAAAAGAGGTTAGCAGGAACTCGGGGTGGTAAATCAGACAGCATTTCAGGTATGTGAAAAACTTCTGGGGATGAGTGGTGGGAATGTCAGACAATCCTATGTGAAGGGATTTGCAATGACACTGAACTTCACACTCAAAGACAGTTTAAGTAGGGAACAGGTCCACTCTGCAGATCCACAGTGAAAATAAAACAAAACAGTGACCAAGTTTCTTGCCTGGGGCCACACAGCTAGTCTGTCACCCAGGCCTATGTGATCCTATTGATGCTGAAAACCATGTGCCCCTCCCAGAGCTGCTTCCACATTGGCTGGTACCACCAGCTACCATGCATCTTTGGGACCTTGCTGGCCACTGGAAGTTATGTCTCTGGTAACAGACTTCCCAGTGAGGAAGGTTCAGGTTTGGGGGCTGTTTTTACTGTGTGCCATCTTTGCTTATTTTTCAAGGGGTTTTTTAAAGTGTGTTTGGAAGATCAGCAGGCCCTGCAGATAAATTTATAGCAAAGGGGAAAAGGAACCAAAGGACCACATAACAAATCCAACATTAATGAAGTCTAACTTACAAAGAAATAATGTTCATATAGGAATGACATGTAGGATCTCCTAGGAATCTTTCCCCTTGCCTCTGTGGAAAACAAAGCACCCTCAAGCCTAGCCTCTATTAACCTGGTGTGGTATGGTCCACTTGTGTAATGGATAGGCCCAGGGCTGTTTACAGCAAGGTTTCTCCGACTGTTGATATCTCAGGCTGGACGTCCTTGTGCAGGGATGACCATAGAGGTAGCATACATTGGATGTTCCTGTCCCTGCCTGCTAGATGCCAAAAGTCACCCTTCTTCTGCAAGGCCATGGCTATCAAAAATGCTCCAGACATTGTCACATGACTCTTGAGATATGGTTAGCTGATTTAGAAAATGCAAGATGATTGGTTAAATTTGGATTTCAGATGAGTAACTTTATATATATGCATACCTCAAATATTGCATGACAAATACTTATGCCTCCTTCCTCCACATTAAAAAACAAAACCAAAACAAAACCTCGGGCTGGAGTTATCTCAGCAGTTAGGAGCATATACTGCTCTTGCATGGAAAATGGGTTTGGTTCCAAGCACCCATGTCAGGCAGCTCACGCCTACCTGTAACTCCAACTCCAGGGAATCTGGTGCCTCTAAGGGTACTTATACTCAGGTACACAGACAGACAGAAACAGACGGGGAGAGGAGAAGGGAGGGAGGGAAAGAGGGAGAGAAGGAGGGAGGAGGAGGGAAGGAGAGAGGGAGGGAAGGAAAGAGAAAAGGCATTATTATTTCTTTAATTTAAACAGTATCCTGGATTTTATCTGCCCACCCTATCAGGATTGTTAGTGTATAAAACAAAATGATGTAAGTGTGTCTGGCACATTGTGGATGTACTCTGAGAAACTTAAGTCTGCTCTACCGGTGTCTCTGCTCAGGCTTCTGGTCCTTTCCCAATACCACGATCAGTCTGGTGGCCTGGCCTGAGGATTAAAGAGCACATGTGTGAATCTGAAGTTCTGGGAACTAGTCTCCCAACCACACCTAGCTTCAGTCACCCCTGCCAGGGCATCTGTCTGCCTGTGCCACCGGAGTGCTTTGTCACTGTGGTCTCCCCAAGTTGCTAGATCATTTCTCATAAACAGCAGCCTGTGGTGCTGAATGAAAAATGGCTGCATCAATCCCAGACTGAGTCACCCTGGGTTGGATTTTTCCGGCGCCATAGACCTAGAAAACCATCCCTTGGGATTCACCAGGACCAATCATATCTGCAGCTAGTTGCAGCCAAGAGCGTACTTGAGAGCCAAGATTAATGGCTCACATAGCCTTTCCAGAGAGCAAAGGTGGAATTCTATTCTGGCTAGAAGCCGCCTGTTGAAACCAAAGGAAAAGGGTGGAAAGGAGCACTCAGATGTTAGGACAGCAACGCGAATCTGTCTCTGCCAACCGTTTAACTCATCTAGCCTACTAAGCTTCCCTTCAGACAATCTGAAGGGATCTTGCTTTTAGGGGTGTTGGGAAAACCCCCTCTTAGAGTTCAATATTTGGCTTTCTGACTCCTGAATTTTTTATTTTCCTAAAAGAATCACTAATGTGTGCTTAAGGAAGTATTAGCCATGTCCGTGAGAAAACAAATTCATTAATCTACAGGGATGTCCATTTTCTACATAGACCACACTGAGATAGGACAAGCTTCATCACGGCTCGGGTGAGGCGGTGAGGACAGGAAGCAGCCTGTCACCAGCACAACTAAGAAACGTGTTACTTTTCATTGACCACAGCCAATTTATCCAACTTCTTTTTTTATTAATTAATTCAATGTACATCTCAATCATAGGTCCCGCCCTCCTATCCACCCAGTCCCACCCTCCCTCCTCTACCTTTTCTCCTCAGAATAGGGAGCCCCACTACCCAGACACTCCAGTTCATCTATTTACATGAGGACTGAGTTCGTCTTCCTCCCCTGTGGCCTGGTGGGGTAGTCCCATCAGGGGGAAGTGATCAAAAGGCAGGCAACATAGCTCATGTCAGAACTATCCCCCACTCCTCTAACTAGTGGGCCCACATGAAGCCTAAGATGCCCATCAAACTTATTTTCTTGGAATGTTCTAGACAAACTCTGATTTGAAAAGTACCCAATAATGAGTTCTTCATTATTTAAAGAAGCATTTGTTGAGTTGCTAATATCATTTTAAGGGCCTTGGTCAGTCATGAGAGATTGGTCCAGAGGCCACTTTATAGATCCGGTGTTACTTTTCAGCCAAGGCTCAAGGTCTCAGAGCAATAATCATAATATGCGTACGCAAATGTGCCATTAGCAGGGACAGCCATGCAGATCTGGGCCAACTGTGCCTGTGTCTATTAAGGTGGCCCAGGAAAGGTATGGCGAGGGAGATAAAGAAACAAGTTCTGGAGAAACACAGAAGTAGGGTTGCATTGCTAATTGGCTGATACCATCAGGAAGGAAAAGAATGGTGGCTGCCCCCACATTTCTGGTTTGCAAGTTTCTTTGCACTTCACCATTGTGAGTCTCAGCATTAACTGCTTCCCACAGCAGAAAGAAGCTTCTCTTGCCAAGGCTGAGGGCTGCACTAATCTATGGGTACAGACATAAATACTAAGAAGCAATTTGACAATAACTATGTCTATTTAACAAAACAACAGTAAAAGGTCCCCCACTGTCTTCCCTGAACTCTGTAAACCTCCGGGCCCACAGGCTTTTGACAGGTTTACAATACCAGGCTTGCATTGTTTCCTGACAAGCAAGCCTCAAAGACAACTCCAAAGTAACTGGCTGTCCCCAAAAAGTCCATGTCACTATTGTACCTGTGGGCACCTCTTGCCTGACAAGTCAGGATTGGGACGCTCAGAGCTCAACTCTGGGTAAACACAATGAGTTCTTTTTCCCTAGTGGCCTGCTTAACTTTTCATAGACCTAGCACTATAAAGCTATCCAGCAGGGAGAAAGTTTTTAGGTCAGTTCCAGCTTGACTTTTTTGTGTGTGTGTGAGAAAACAAAATTTATTTTTAAATGGCTTGTAAGGACTACATAGAATTTAATAATTCCAGTCAGTGCTAGAGAAACACAATAGTTTACAGAAACATGACTTCCACAAGGAGGACATGTGTCCAGGCTAGTTGTCATGACAACCAGGCAAATTGACAGCGAATAGTAAAGGCCAGCTGTTAGAGGAACACACTGTCTGCACATGTCCCCAAGCCTAAAACAGCATTAGGTACATACCCGGTGAGTAGTGGACACTAAAGAAAGTAAAATTTAAATGTACGCAAAGGACCAGTCCCCAGGAAAACTACAGTAACCATCATCAGCCACAGAAGCATTTACTACAGTGCTATCAGGGTAAGGCACGTGATGGCAAGAGCTGAGCCGCCGGGAAAGCACAGTACATACAGCTGGCATGGCTTGTCTGGGCAGTGAGCCAGCTTGACATTTTTTAAAATATTTTTTCATTTTATTTAATTTTTTAATGTGTATGTATATTTTGCCTGTGGATGCAGTGCCTGTGGAGGCCAGAAGAGGGCGTCAGATTGCCTGGGTCTGGAGTTATAGATGCGGGTTAGCCTCTACGTGAGTGCTAAGGATCAATCAATAAGAGTACCTAGTGCTCCTGTGAGGTCATTTCTCCACACCGCCTTCCCCCAGCTTGATTTCTCTCTGTCCTAAAACAGTATGTGCTGTGCTGTGCTGGGAAGTCCTCGTGCCTCTCTGGCCGGTGTCGCTCCTTGGGACTTGTCCCATGCCCCATACTGAGATTTTATTTAATTTGGGCCAGGTGGTGGCACACACCTTTGATCTCAGCATTAATGAGGTGGAAACATGTAGATCTCTGTGAGTTCAAGGCCAGCTAGAGACTCTGTTTCAGAAAACCAGTAATAATAGCAATAACTCGTATGTTCTGGGCATCTACCCATGCAGGGCATCTATGTTCAAACTGCTTTTGTTTGTTTATTGTATTTTTAATTATCTTAAAATACAAAGTGGATTTTTATACGTCCCTCTACCTTCAACTCTCCAAGACCAAAAGGTCAGCGGGTGAAAATAGTTTTCTTTCAGATGCAGACAGAGGGTTGCCTCTGTCCTTTCTCCTGGGTGCCCACAGATCCCCACTGTGCTCTCAGTGTGCACATTGATCGCAATCAGAAGCTATGCCATTATCTTGAGAAAATGTCAATGTTTAGTAATGGCCCAGCTGTAATTCAAGTTTTCCTTTCCTCTCCCTCAGGCACCAGAGTCACTCAAGTCAAAGGCTTACTGTTGTGGTTTGTCTTTTTCGTTTTAAGTGAGAATTAATAAAAGGTTATGTAAAGTTTACAAATTAAAGAAATAATGTCAGAACAGGAAGTACCTGTGCACAATCTCCTCCTGCCTTTCATAACCCAAAACAGCTTCGTGCTTTTCCAGACCACGGCTTTCCCAGATCTCATGATATGTTTTATGTGCATATAAATGTGAAATCATTGCTGTTCACCCCATTGGGGAGAAGCTTTTCTTTTCCACTTGGACATTTTCCATGTTCCATTGGAAAGATCTGCCTCGTTCTTGTCCAGTAGTCACATGATTTTTATCAGATAGCTGGCTGCACCGTAGTTTATTCCCCTGTTTGCCCGCTAATGTCATCATTTATTTATCTATCCATCTTTATTTATTTTGCTACAAAGAAGGCAATGAACATCTCTGAAGGACTGTTCAGCTGCAAGTAGTTAAACCTCAGCATCTGGGGTGGTACTAGCTGCCTGACAGCCCAAGCTGCTAGCCAGAGTCAAGTTTTACGACGACTATATATATATAGCTTTTATATATTAAACCAGAGACATGTTATAAATTTTTATTTCTGTAGCAATAATATCAGGAACTTCCCTGACCATTGTCCCCACCCTCTACATTTTTCTCCCTGGAGAAAATGAACTTTGAGCCACTTTAAGAAAATTTTAGCTGGTCTGTGCCCTGTGAGAGAAGCCCGAGATAGAAATACGCCGACTAGCTATTCAGACAATACTGAAGATTTTCTTTAGTACGTTGGCTCTGAGTCTTGCACCTGAAATTTCCCTTCTCATCAAAGACAGTTTTGCAGATAATATTATATAACTGGTGACCAGAAAGCAGGTCAGCAAAGTGGGTACCAAGAATTCCAGGTCTTACAGGAACAAAGCCCAGAAGGAAAAATATAGGAGCCAGGGTCCAGTATGTGTGTGACATACTCCCCCTGTTCTTGAACTGGCAGCTGGGGGAGGCCGATGAGGAGGCAGCTGAGGAGGCAGCTGAGGAGCAGTCACGGGGCCCTGAGGCATCAGCAGGGTGAGGCCGGCAAGGGCTTTGATTATTATGCAAAATACATCCCTCCTTTTATTAGCATCACACTGATTAGAGCCAGGCCCTAACAGCCTTCTGTACTGCCTAACTGAGGTCCTCTGGTGCTTGAAATTTACATTATCTATAGATAAATCCCACAGTGTGACATTTTAATGAGCATTTTAGCAAAATCCAAACGACAATTAGAAACGTCAACTTTGCAAGAATCATTCCTAAGACAGAAGAAATAATAACAAAAGGCAGCGCCAACGGTGAAATTTAGTTTCAAGGACTCCATTTCACGAAGTGCAGGCGTTTTTGAATGCACAGCCCACTTTCCTGGGAGCCGTGTCCTCTTCTTCACCCGCCCTTGAGGCTGTTCAGTGGGTTTGCATAGAGCTTGCGTTCAGATTTAAGTTTCTTTGAAATGGTGCTCAGGGAAAGCTGAGGACTGAGCAGTGGTGGTGGGTCAGGGATTCAGTCTTTCCTGCTCTTTTCATCTTTTGTGCGCAGAATGGTGTTCTATACCTTGAGGTCATTTCTCAGGGCCTCTCTAGTGCCTGTCTTCCTCCTCCCACTGCTCCGGATCTCTCTCTCTCTCTCTCTCTCTCTCTCTCTCTGCATAAGCACAGGCTTTAACTTTGACATTGGAAACTCGAACATTTGCTTTGTGCCTCGTTCAAAATGAAGAAACGGATTTGGTCAGAGCTCTTGGGAAAAGTCTCCTCAAGAGAGCAGACTGCTGCGTACTGCCTGCACTTGATACTTTGTTCCTAACCTGGCTCCTCAGGAGCCATCTGGTGTTTCCTAAGAAATCTGCCTCTTCCACTGGGCTCTACCTGCGCTGGAGCAGATCAGCATGGCTGTCCACATACATACCAGCCCTCTGCTATCATATAGGGGACTGGTAGAAGCTGGGAATCACAAGGACTACAAACTGAGGTTGTCTCCTAGAAGTGCCAGAAGGAAGCAGCGGAGGCCCCGTTGATATATTTAAACATCTGATCTAAATTTACATTGTGTACAGCCAGGGCCAGTAAGTTCGATATAGTGGCGAGGGACACCTGGCATAGTAGGTTAAGCTGGAAAACGGTAAGTCTGCTCTATTAAGTTCCCATACGTCATTGTCTTAGTTATGTGTCTCACAGCTGTGACAGAGTACCAAAGATCAGCTTAAGGGCTGTGCTCATGGTGGGGGGATGGGGGAAGGTGTAGCAGTGGAAGCGTCTTAGATGCAGGCGGCAACTGGCTCCTCTGCAGCCGAGGTCTGGAAGTAGAAAGGGAAAACGGTCCAGACTATAACCTGTGAGGCCTGGGCTCAGCCAGACACAGCCTTCGCCGAGGCCGCACCATCTCCCAAAATGGCACCACCAGGCGGGGACCAAAAATTCAGACACATAAGCTGTGGGGACATTTCATATTCAAACCCTAACAGCTACCATGCCTGTTATGAGTTATACTTTAAAATACAGAACATTGAGTCTGAAATCACCACATGGAGACCACAGATGCAATTGGCAAGAGTGCTTTATTTTGAGAAAACCTGCATGCAGGGGTTAAACCATTTCACAATATGACAGCCTTAAACAAGGGCTTTTTATAGGAAAGCAGGGGAATTTTAGCAAGGGTTAGGTAACCTAAAACCTCATTGGTGGATGCTAGGGAAGTCAAATCCTAATTGGCTTGTGTCCAGATGGTCCTTGGGCTGCATTCCTGTGCCTGAATGTTTAACTACAGGATGAGGTAAGGCTGCCCAGCACAGACGCCCCATCCTGAGATAAGATATCTTCCATTCTTGTGGTTACTTCCAGGCTGTTCCTTGAGTAGCAGATCTTATGGTCTTGTTCCTGGAATTGCTGACCTAGGGCCTAATTTTGGGACTGATGACTTCTCTTTTAAAGTCAGGCCTGGTCCTAAAATGGAGACAAATTGGAGTTTATGTCCTCTCACAGAGCACTTTGCTATATTTTCTGAACGTCTTCCACAGCTTGATGTACGTGTGGCATGCAAGGCCAGTGCCGCTGTCCCTCAGGTCATTACGGTCCATGGCAAGTGAATCACCTCATTATCCCCAAATATCTGGTTGACATTCCAGGAAGACGTTGGCACCTGCCTGGCCCACCTCACCAGCGCCGTGTGCTGTAGCTGTGGCTGATGCACAGCCTTCCCACCATTGTTTGCTGCTGAAAGTGTATTTAATCCTTCCAAATGGCACCTAAGGAAGTGTTGGGATGGTTTTTCCTAAAATCTAGTGATCTCCCCATTTCCTTTTTGTTCATTCTCACACTTATACATGGGCCTGTGGGTGCCAGTCACATAGATATATGTGTGACTACTACATATATAAGGGCTACATCTTTAAAGGCAGCAGGGTAGCCCCTTCAAATCTCTCTCCTCTGGTCTCTGTTTCCCTCGTGTCCTCTCTTTGCTTCACTTTATGTGCTGTTTCATAGTTTTTGTCCACTTGACATGAGTTAGAGTCATCTGGGAAAGGAAGCCTCAACTAAGAAAAGGCCTCCCTCAGATTGGACTGCAAGAGAGACTGGAGGGTATTTTATTGGTTAATGATTGGTTTGGGAAGTTGTAGCTCAGTACGAGCACTGCCTCTCCTAAGCAGGTAGTCCTGGGTTGTATGAGAAGCAAGGAGAGCAAACCATGGAGCAGGCCAGTAAGCCGTGTTCCCCAGTGGCCTCTGCACCGGTTCCTGCCTCCAGATTCCTGCCTTACCTCCCTTCCTGGTGGACTGTAAGCTCTAAGACACAGTAACCCTTTCTTTCCATGTTGCTTAGCAACCCACATATTCCTCTCATATTAAATTCTCAGGATGAAACAGTGCAAGCTTAATATCGAATGCCAATGGTGTTGATGGCATGTGCCACCAGCACAATGAACAAATTGTCGCTTGCACAAGTCTGGGTGCTAGCATGCAGTTCCATCTTGAATCCTGGGAGTAAGGATTTTGTGACTTCAGTGTGTAGCTTATGGAACTCTGGCTTTCTAGATACTTCCAGGATTCTCACAAAGGGTAAACTTATGGTTTTCCTGGGGGGGATATAGACTACCCCATTTTTGTTCACAGAAACCTTTTAGTCAGCAAGCTTTGCTGAAGACCAGCACACAGCTCACCTGTCCCTCTGTACATCCAGCTCTGGCTTCAATGAGATGTGCCTCATTCTTTTTGTTTGGAACCCTAGTTGAGTTATGCTTTTAGTGTTATATTCATGCAAATGACAGTTCCAGAAGGGATTTCTGTTGTATCCCATTGTTAGTGTTCTCATATATTATAATAAAACTTTGATTTTTATGTCTGCTTAGAAGTTGGGATTCCCCTGCTATTCCCCTTTTCCGCCTGGGAACAGGGGTAAAAGTTCTCGTTTCTGTAAAGTCAACTTTCCCCCAGATGGCCGTTTAACGGTGCGCAAATGAAAGGACTGTCTGCAATGCTGTATGAATTGTAATGAGAAAGCAGTAAGATGTGCTAGAGCACCCTGGAGTCCCCAGCCTCGAAGGCCAACAGTGGGAGGTCTGGCTGAGGAGTCAGAGCGGTCCAGGAGCACCCAAGGCCACCGCCACTTCTCCACCTGGCCAGAGGAGGAAGGAGATAGGTGTAGTAACAGATGCACATAATCACACTGGTCAGGGGGAGGTGGAGTCAGAAAGATTATGCGTTCAAGGCCAGCCTGGGCTATATAAAAAAGACTTTCTGAATCCCACCCCCAAACCTGGTTGGGAACTGGACGATGAAGTCCACTGAGGGCCAGTTTTTGGCAGACAGATGGGAAAGAGAGGAACATGATATGGAAGAGCAAAGGGAAGACCCCTAGCAAGGTGACCGGTTGAAAATCACATTCTCCCACATCTGGCCTTTGGGGTTTGATTTTAGGTAACCCTACATATATCCCTGCTTACATCCTGAGCCTTTTGATTTCAGGTACCTTTGTCCTCAGCACCTGCCCACGAGCGAGGGGAGGTGTCTTAAACTGAGCCGCCCACTGTAACTGATTTAGAGACCCGCATACCCTCCTGTGAGCAGTAAGACGTGGCTGACAAATCCCTGAGGGGCCACACTGACTTGTCCAGCTGCTGTGCACGGGCGCTCTCCCTCACCACTCTGTCTTTTCCCAGGGTGGAGCTTCAGCATGGGCTCAGCCTACCAGTTCCACAGCTGGCGTGTCTTTGTCATCGTCTGTGCCCTCCCCTGCGTCTCCTCCGTGGTCGCCCTGACCTTCATGCCAGAAAGCCCTCGGTTCTTGCTGGAGGTAAGGCCTGTTGTTACAGAAGCACAAGTGGCCCACGCACCCTGGGAAGGCTTCCCCGCTGTTTCCAGGAAAGCAGGCCTGGCTCTTCGGCAGGCGTATTCTCCCTTCCTACTATGGAATTTTGCAGGGTTTGGGTTCACGGAGACATGCTTTAGGCAAAAAGGAGTGTAAACGCTATCTCACAGCCAGAACCACACACACTCTTTTCTAAGCAAATAGCTTTCACTCGATGAGGAGGATATTGCTCACTGTTTAACAAGTGACCTGTTATTGTCATAGAGCCTATCTCTAGGTGAAGGCACATTTTGAACTGCTGCTCTATAGTGATAATCTCAGCTTGAGTGCTCCAGCGGAGAGCTGCTGAACACCTTCGGTATGCTCTGAAAACTCAGCACGGTTATTGAAAGACAGTTATAAATGCCCTAGCCTCTGACTCCCTGTGTATTTCTTAGGTGGGAAAACATGATGAAGCCTGGATGATTCTGAAGCTAATTCATGATACCAACATGAGGGCCCGAGGCCAGCCAGAGAAGGTCTTCACGGTGAGTCTGCTCCTCAGAATCCTTGATGCCAGAGTTCAGGACACTTTTTGTAAGGAGCCAGACTTTTAAGGCCTTGCCAGTCATAGAGTCTCTGTCACAACTACTTAGCTCTGTCCTTGCAGTGTAAAAGCAAGCAGCCATAGATAATGTTTAAACCCCTGGCCTTGGCTGTGTTCCAATAAAACTTTACACATGTAAATAGAGGGCTGTGTTTGGGCCAGAGACTACCAGTCTATTCACACCTATCTAAACCGCCAAGCCTCTGTGGATTAACTAATACTAACCTGAAAGACAAAGTTTAAGAAGAAAGACCACAATTTATTCTTACTTCTCGGATATGTCCTGACTTCCTGGATCAGTACGAGAGGCCTTGGCCGTAAGGATCACCAGTAGATTCTCTTTGTCTGGCTGTCAGAGAACTCTGGGGTCTCCGCTAGGCCACCGCTGCTGCCCTGTCAGGCCCCTGCTCCTGCCTCATCTGAAACTTGCTTGCACATGCTGCTTAAGCAGGAAATTCAGGGTACCCTGTGGTCTCCTAGGTAACACAGATGTGTCTGTGTTTAAAACCCAGCTCCATCATTCACGGGCTTCACGGCTTGAGCAAAAAAAACCCAAGGTCCATCGTTTTATCTACAAAGTAATTAAAATATCACTGTACTGATAGAGTCTAGGAGGGATCTTTTCTTCAGCCCCCACGGCACATAAGTGCTTGGGATTCAGACACAGGCCCGTCTGCTTTGAGCAGTGAGCAATCTTCCATGCTGAGTCATCTCCCCAGGCCTCGGCTAACTTCTTCTTAAACCTTATCTATTCTCTTTGACTGGCCTCAGTTACTTCCTGCTAGTTCTCTATGACTCCTGTTGCACAGATCTCCCAAGACCCAGACATCTGAAGGGCTTTGTGGACATCTTGTGTGTCCAGTGGTCCTTCAAAAACTTCCTTAATCAGAATAAGTGGCTTTCCTACTCTGAAAGCCCCAGCCTCCTCCTTATCCCAAATGCCACCAATAGGTATTACCAGCACCGCCCAAACTTAAACCTGAAAACCATGTTACTTATTTGTTTTCTTCATCCTCATGGTATCTAGTAAATCACCATGCCCTGTAATTCGGTCTCCTCGACATCAGTGATCATTATCCCTAGCTTGCCATCTCATCTGCCACTGGCTTGGTTCTGTACTCTTCACTCAGTGTCCTAACACTTGCCCTCATCTTCCAAAAGTCTTAAACACTTGTTCATTGCCCAGTACACTGCCTTCTCTCCTAGATGTTTGTAACTTGGCATCCTTCCCACCTAGCTGTCCACCCACAGTTCTTAGCAAATAGTGTCCTTCTCTGTCAGTCTCTGCTCAAATCAGGAAAGAGAAGCCAGTGCTTTGCACTCTGTTGCTGTCCACAGGTGAATAAAATCAAAACTCCCAAACAAATAGATGAGCTGATTGAAATTGAGAGCGACACAGGAACGTGGTACAGGAGGTGTTTTGTTCGGATCCGCACAGAACTGTACGGAGTAAGTATGCCTTTCATAGCAGCTTACATGTGAACTGCTGACATCTGGCGGTGATCACAGGAGGGACTGATGATGCCTGTCCCCTGAGGAGGGCTTGTCCACTCTGTCTAGGACACCTGTCTCTTGCACTAGGACCCCTTTCAGCTCAGCAGCTAGCAGATTCATCTTGAGGAAGGAAGGTGTCAGTCAGGAGTTGGAGCAATGAAGTCTGTCTTGGTGTCTGTTGGCCTCCAGAAAGCTGAAAAGTGAACATTGCTGGGCAGGCTTGGGAGTTAAGGCCTGTAATTCCAGGTACCCAGGAGGCTGAGGCAGGAGGATTGAAAACTTAAGGCCAGCCTAGCTGCGTAGTGAGAGCCTGCCTCAAAATAAAAAAGTAAAAGGGGGCTTGGGCGGAGCCCAATGGCGGAGCACCTCTCTCGCATGCCTGAGGTGAAGTTCAGTCACTAGTACAGAAAGGGAAAGAAAGGAAGGAAAAAAAGAAAGGAAGGAAGGAAGGGAGCAAGAAAGAACATCCCAGCCTTTTGCTTC
This sequence comes from Pachyuromys duprasi, assembly GCA_028658305.1. Lineage (NCBI taxonomy): Eukaryota > Metazoa > Chordata > Mammalia > Rodentia > Muridae > Pachyuromys > Pachyuromys duprasi. The sequence goes on along the minus strand of CM053750.1, from coordinate 2,208,628 downwards.
TGTGTTGATGTTAAAATTTGCGTTGAAGTTAACTGAGCTCTGTAAGAATGCTTCGCTTTTATGATTTGATGGGAAGGGCTGGGGATCGCATTCACTATGTAATTGTGTAAGAAAACTAACCGGCTGGAATTTCACAGATTTGGTTGACTTTTATGAGATGCTTCAACTACCCTGTCAGGGAAAACACCATCAAGCTTACGATTGTTTGGTTCACCCTGTCCTTTGGGTAAGTAACATTTAAATTCTTGGTGGACAAAGTCAACTGTTACATTGTGGCTCCCAGTCATTTCTTTCTTTGTTTTTTTTTTTTCTGTTTTCCCCCCATTACTTTCTTCTTTTCAAAATATCTCATATGGCTCACATCTGCAAACTTACAGAAAAGAATTTTTTTGCAGCAGACATTTGCTGATAGTTACAATCTTCATAACTAATAAGCTAACCCTTCCCATGGCATTTGGGAAGCCATGTCACCCTCTCAGTCACCATATGTCTGCATTAGCTACGTCCTTCCTTCCTTTTCCTCTCCTTCCCTTCCTCTCTTTCTCCATCCCTCTATTCCTTCCTTCCTCCTTTTCTCCTTTCTTTCCTTTTCTTAAATCACAGTTCCTCCATTCCACACTCCCTGTTCCCTTCTTAGCTTTATTATTCCTTGTGGAACTTTCTATTTTCTACTATACAAAAGGTTTTTTTAAGGTTTATTTATATGCACATGTGTTACGGATACCAGAAAGGAACACTGAAATCCTTGAATCTGGAGGTAAAAGTGTCTGCAGAATGCCACCTAAAACAATAAAAACAACAAAACTACCATATGTGTGTTCTAAGAATGGAGGAGAGCAAGCGATCATTTTATTTACTAATACTTGATATCTGTACTTCAGAATGTGTGTGAAACCCTGTCACCTAATCCCTGTATAAAAGCCAATGAGGTAACAACCCTGCACTGTCAGCTCAAAAGGTTCTGGGAGCCTGGTAGAACCTAGCATTGACTGTGCAGGACCCATCTCCTAACATCGTAAAGTAAAGCAGGCAGAGAGGTCCCTTCCCCGTGTTGGCAAGATGTGATGAAGGGCAGGGGAAAGCTTAGGGCAGAGACTCTGGAAGCTCATTCTACTCTGGTTAGCCATGTGATTTCATTTCCCATGTCTAAGTTCAGAGGCTTAGAGTTGGAGGCCTAACTCAGTAGTACAGCATTTGCCAGGTATGTCTCAGCTCGTGTGCTCCGTCCTCATTCTGTGGGGCCAGGGGAGGGAGATCTCTCTCAGCTTCTAAAATACATAATTTTAGAAGAGAGAGATGGGAATCAATACCATTGGGTGTCTACCAGTAGCCCAGCACAGTTGGGCACGAAAGAGATAGACAAAAGGTGGTCCTCCATGCAGCTGCTAGCCTGTGTTTATCTGGATTTCTTTCATGAAATCTCAGCACTGCCTGCCTTTGAAAGGGCGTTCAGCAATGTTTGCTAAATAAATAAAACATCAGATAAAACTCCACGTCATGTGCCTTCCTCGTCATTCTCAAGCTTTTGCCTTGGCACTCTAACTAGAGAGCAACCTCTGCTGGTGTCGTAGCCCGGAGTCATTGCTTGCTCTGTGATCACCCTCACACCCCCACTGCGTTGGTGCACAGGCTGTGAGGAGTATGGGGGTGGAAAACCGTGGGACTCTCCGGAGTAAATGTCTGAGGATTCCTGGCGACAATGATGATGATTACCATGACTCGTTTGGTCTTTTTGGTACCGTTGATGTGGTAGGCACTTTGCATCCCATTATATCTGAGCAACAGCCTATACAGAAGGCAATGTACATCCTAGTCATCATAAAAGTAAGCCAAGACACAAGGGACCCACGTTCACGCCGCAGGACTTGAATTCTGTCTACTTGCAAACCACTTCCTCCCTGGGCATCTGAGTATTGCTGGGATAAACTAGAAGACACCTGGAATGTACAGCACAGCAGAACCCTTGTGTGCTCCACCCCAGGCTCATCATGTCCTGGATCAGGCCAGGTTCATGGATGTGGATTCAAGGACCATAATTTTAAAACAACGACATTACAGTAGCAATATGATATAATTTGATCCACATATTCCTTCTGACATTTTCTGGTAGCCATACCCACAAAAGAAAAAGAATATGTAGATTTAATTTTAATACTGTCTTATTCAACTCATTATGTCTAACGTAGTATCAATGACCAATATAGCATTATTAATAACTGATTTTGCATTGGGTTTTTTTTTTGAACTCTTGAAAACCCTGTGCTGCCATCACATCTCAAATTGGACTGACTACCTCTCAGGGACTTAGTGGCTGCATGTGACCAGTGGCTGCTAACAGCCCAGCAGCATGTCACAGCTCTTAGAGTCACTTGTGAGAGATCAAGAGGCAGGGAGTAGAAATCACCTGGTGGTTGTTTCCAGGTTATTCAGGCAGCTCAGCTGGCAGGGAGATTAGCTGGCATGCATGAGCTCCGGGCTTTACCCCCCAGCCCCTGTACAGCAGGCATAGTGGCACATGCCTGGGATCCCACCAGTGGGAAGTGGAGGCAAGAAGACTGGAAGTTCAAGGCCTTGCTCGGCTCCATTTGAGGCCATCTGGGCTACATGAGACCTGGTCTCAGAACGGAAGACAGGTGTGAGGGAAAGAAGGCTAGGGACAGGAAAAGGAGCAGCATGGGGAGAGGAGGAAAGAGGGAAGAAAAGAAACTCCAATGTCCATTTCTGCTGCCTTGAACCCCTTTGGGAACATGGCTCCCACTCCAGACAAGCAGTGTCACAGTCATGTAGGAAGCAAGGATGATGATGCACCAGTAGGAACAGTCCAGCCTGTGAGCTCTTCCTTCCTGGGGCCCAGGAGATGGGGCTCCTCAGTGGAGCCTGGGTTGGTAGAAATGGCATCAGGTCCAGCATGCTATGTGTTTCAGTCTCTATATGCTGCCCAAAGGCCTCATTTCATACTGTCACAGGGGACACGCTCAGACCATACTGTGGGTACAGTATGGGATTCATATCTCTCCAGGAATTACCCACCTGGATGTTTCAGCTGTCTTTCTCCGTTGGTTTTGCAAGGGGTGGGGGTAGCATACCAATTACTGTGTGATAATTTGTTCAAATGTTTCAAGGTGCCAGTCATGTCTGGAAGTGCTTCTGAGAGCTACTGCCATTCTGGATATGTAAGGCCTTACATATGGCCTTGTATGTGCTGCTACAAACTTTTTTTTGTTTTGTTTTGTCTTTGCAGGTACTATGGATTGTCTGTTTGGTTCCCTGATGTCATTAAGCATTTGCAATCTGATGAGTATGCGCTGCTAACTAGAAATGTGCAAAAAGATAAATACTCAAACTTCAGCATTAACTTCACCATGGAAAACCAGGTCCACACCGGGATGGAGTATGACAGTGGCAGGTCTCGGAGCTTTGCCACAATTTGCCTTGCTAGCTCGGCGCAAAAACTGGCCTCGCAGTGGTGCACGATTAGTAGCGAAAGTCTACAGGGTTTTCAACTGTACTGTTAGTTATTTGTGGATGAATTTCAATAACTTAAAATTCGCTTTAAAGATACATGCTTGTCAGTTACTTGAAACTATTTCAGAAATTGGCAGAGAATCAATCGTGCGGGGAAAAAAACAACAAAAACCACGACAAAACCACACACGCACACAAAAAACCCCAACAAAACAAAACCACTTCTGAAACTGAGTTGCCTCGTGCTTATTAAGCAGCAGAACTAACTGCCCATTTGAAGAGAGTTAGGGGCCCTTGAAGAGCAATGGACGAGCTAGGGAAGAGGAGAGAGAACTGCATGAGGAAACAGGAAGGGAGAGAGACTTATCTGAGTCAGGGAAGAAACAGGAATGTAAGCGGGAATCTCCCTTGTCTAATAAGGTTCCCAATTCAGGTCTCCACTGCAAATAGAGAGAGGAGATCTGGTGTGTCAGAGAGCCTGTCGGTGAGAGAGCAGAAATGGTCTCCCCAAGTGAAGGGAGGTGAAAACAGCAGAGGATGAGCACAGGACTGGGCTGCTTCTTAATGCAGGCAAGCCAGGGCCTCCGGGAGGTGGATCTGCTTCATTTCTGAGAGAAAGGGGGATAGACAAGGTAATCAAGTTCAGCTATGTATCCTCTGAGCAAAAGTCGCTGATATGAACTCTCAGTAGCTCATTATTCTGAGAAAATTGTTTTAAATTTTAAAATAATAAAAGTGTTTTGGGTTTTTTTTGTGTGTTTTTTTTTTAAATACAAGATAATCAAAGTTCCCCAAGGCAAAAACCTGTTTGTTAAGATGAAAAAGATTGTGGAATGCTTGCAGTCTGGATAATGGATACTTGCCAGTATGGGGGTCATTATCCTAATTAGTATGTGTTTACTTGCAAGTTTTTCAATAATAAAATTTATAACATTTATGAATTTATAAAATTAAAAGAAGATGATGAAAAATGGATGGCTGGAGACCATCATGTGAGGTGGAATAAGGAGAGATCTAATCACAACCAAGCCACATGGCATCTGCCTCATGCACCTACCTAACCAACGATGACTGGCATTTGTATTTCAGAGAACCCTGAGCATCACCTTCTGTACTATGGGATGAATGCTTTTTTTGTTTTGTTTTTGTTTTTCAGAGACAGGGTTTCTCTGTGTAGCCTGGCTGTCCTGGAACTCACTCTGTAGACCAGGCTGGCCTCAAACTCACAGAGATCTGCCTGCCTCTGCCTCCCAAGTGTTGGGATTTGTTTTGAAAAGTACTGTTTTTCCATTAGAAATTTCTAAGATACAATAGTTACGGTTGCACATGCTCGTAATCCCCACACTCGGGATGGGGAGGCTGGTGAGCTAGAGTCCAGCGCAATTCATAGTCTGTACCACATAATGAGAACATGTTTCAGAACAACAAAAAAGAAAAAAATAATTTTCTATCTGAAATAGGCATAATTTTAGTGATATTTATTATCACGCTTAATGTTCAGTTTATTAATTAATATCCAGGATATTAATACATTTAACACTTCTCCCTTAAAATCCTTGAGCTGAGTACGGTGGCACACACCTGTAATCCCAGCACTTGGGAGGCAGAGGCAAAAAGACTGTGGAATTGAAGCCAGCTTGGGCTTCATAGTCAAAATCTGTCTCAAAAGACCAAAAGCCAGGCTTGGTAGATGATTCCTTGGATAAAGTTCTTGCCATGAAAGCCTGACGAATTCACACAAAAGCCAGACATGGTAACACACATATGTGTGATCTGAGCACTTGTATGGAGAGATGGGAGGTGGAGACAGAAGAATCAGTGGAAGCTCACAAGAGAGCTAGCCTGAGCTATGTGCAGGGAAAAACAAGGAGACCTTATTTTGAACAAGGTGGAAAAGTTAGAACAATATTGGAGGTTTTCCTCGATCCTCCACAAATATGCCATGGCCTACGCTCTCTCATACACACACACACACACACACACAGAGAGAGAGAGAGAGAGAGAGAGAGAAGAGAGAGAGGCATGGGAGAGAGACTTTAGGACCCCAAACAAAGAAAAACCTTGCAAACATATAGTTTTGCCTATGTTACACATTTATTTTCGATGATAGAAGAAAGGGTTTGGTCTTTCAGAGAAATCTGAACTGGCGCTGCCGACTCAGTTTTAAATGGTAGGCGGAGACTGTACCCCACATCCTGACATGGACTACCGTCCAGGTGGACTGTAGAGATAATGTAAGGCATCCCTCCTTGTCTGTATACAGAATGTTCTAGGACAGCCCAGAGCCTTCTTTGCCAAGGCCCTAGACAGCATAGGTGGGAGGTAAAGGTTTACCATTTCCTTCTCCAACCGTTTGAATTTTACACCAGGAGTGTTCTGTATGTCTCAGACATTAAAATTGCTTCCCCTTCCCAAATTTAGGCTCATCTTTAAAGTTGTCAGTCTTCACACAATGTACTGTTTTCTAACCTCCTTTAGCACATTTAACTGCTTTCACTCTGGCTCCCGGGGTAGAGAATTTTTGAAGCTGGTTGGTCTGTGAGGCCACAGTACATTTTCAATTGAATAATAAATGCAAATGCCCATTAGGATGTAAGTCTGAGAGTGCTCAGTAGTGAGCAAACTGCTTTCAAGCCGTCTAGCAGGCCTCTAAGGATTAATCTCTTTCTCTAATAGGGGCGTGGTTAATATGGTAACTGCTTCCTGGGAGACTGGGCCTCTCTATGACTTGCTAAGGATACACTGTCTTAATAAAGAAACATGACTCCCTGGTGCACACTTCTCCATGACTTCAGTGAGTCCATATCCATGGCTCACAGGCTCCTCTAAGACATTAGGCTCTTTAAGGCCCTTATCTCCTCCACTACCCCAAATTCCCCATTGAAGTACCTTTAATACGTATTTGAACCCATTTTATCATTCTGCACATCATTCCAAAGTCAACAGAGCTCTTGTGCTTTGAGTTGGCTCAAGGACTATGTTTCAACTGTGAGAAGAAAAGAACTCCTGGAAATAAGCATGCATTTTTCACCCTTGTCAGTCACCCCTCCTGTGGGAAGGCAGAACTCTCATGCTCTACCATCTTAGGTTCTAAACTTAGAAAACAGACTTTTGTGAAAAACTCAAAGGCTAGGGATATTGCTCAGTAGTAGAACACCAGTCTAAAGCTGCAAGTCCCTAGGTTCTGTTTTCATCACTGTACTCTATAAATATACATAAAAATATAAAGTTCAGCTATTAACACATCTTTAAGTTAGATTCACTAGTCTCAATTGAGACTTTCCCAAAAAAGGAATCCATTCGGAGATTGGAGGATAGGGGAGGATGGGAGTGAAACAGTCTAGAAGCCACAGGGATGTTCTAGCTCTCGAGACCTTTTGCCATGATTCCAAAACCCCAACTGGACTTGTGTGGCATTGCTTCTCCTGACAGGGAGAACAGTGATATTAAACAGTGGTGCAGCCAAAAAACAGTATGTCCATGGCCAAATGGGAAAAGGCAAAGTGTCTGGAAAGCCAAGATGTCCTTTATAACTTAAGGATGGCTATAGCAAGGTGTTAAATCTCTAAATCCCTTTGACTTAGTAGTCATTAGCATCAATTTGTTTGTGTGTGTATGTGTTGTACAGATTCCTGGGAGTCAAGTTCAAATCTGTAACTTTCAAAGATTCGGTGTTTAAGTCCTGCACCTTTAACGACGTGACCTCAGTCAACACCTACTTCAAGAACTGCACGTTTATTGATACCCGTTTTGAGAACACAGGTAGGTATGGCTTACACTACTTCTGTGGCAGCAGAGAGCCTCCAAGGGGCACATAATCATGTGACAGTGGGGCTAGAGGATTGTGTGGCAAGGGGACATTAAAGTGTGAATGAACAATTTCACTGGATCAGGTTGACTCAAAAGCAAATCGGTATTGTTTTGCTTTCTTGGGTTTAATATAGAGGCTTACCCAAGTTTAAAGCTGGACACATAAGTAAGTTAATAAATAGCCTCTGGGGAATACTTTTTGTTTTGGTTTTTTTAGACAGATTTCTCTGTGTAGCCCTGGCTGTTCTGGAACTGCTTCTGTAGAGTAGGTTGACTTTGAACTCAGAAATCCACCTTTGTCTGCCTCCCAAGTGCTGGAATTAGAAAAGTACTTTGATCACAATAAGTGACCTGGTAACCAACAACCTCCATGCCCTGTTACATGTGACTGCAGTGTCTGTGCTTTCCCGTTCCCACATATTTGTCTAGACTCACATCCTGGCACTGTGCAAAGATGGGTGTGTGCCCTGTTGGCAGACTGGCATTTTTGGTGCTCGGTCAGGAGCCAGTTCCAAAGAGAATGAGATCAAGCATTGTCTTCTCCGTTTGACCTCAGAAGAGGGAGTGGAGGGTAACTCCTGACCAGCAAGGAATTGGCCTGGGTTGCATTAGCAGAACCAGCACCATGTAAAATCCTTCTTGGGAAGATAAGTACAACAGTAACAACCACCAAGTGCATAGAATGAATGCTGATGGCCTTCATAGGAGACTTCATCCTTCTGTGAACTTATCTACATGGACCATAAATTATAAATGCAGCCCCAAGGACTCAAAGAAAGTCCTGCTCCTTCTGTGTACTTCAGAGCCCCTAAAAATGACAATGATGAGGTCAGCTTGTGCATATTTTAAACCAAATTGGTTTTATAATTGTATTCTAGAACCTATTACTACTAAAAATGATAATCTTTACATAACATGGTAAATATAATAAAGTAATATTGAAAAGGTGTATGCACTACTATAATTAGCAAAGGCCAAACAGGGAATCAAGAAAACCAGACACTGTCGTTAATTTATCACCTTATCCAGCAGAGGAAGTGTTCCATGCTGCTACTTTCTTAGTGTGGGGTGCCAGGCTAGTTCTTATGCTCTGGCAAGAAAACACAAAAGGTCAAGCCAGCTCCAGCTGTTAGACCCTGAGGGGATTGTCAGTGCCGTGCTTCTTAGCTGAAGTCTCTCAGTGGCTAGCTGTGACCACCCATATCTGTTGCTTGAACCTGACAAGAGCCTGATGGATTTTATTCGTTGTTGTTTCTACAGATTTTGAGCCATATAAATTCATTGACAGTGAATTTCAAAACTGCTCATTTCTTCACAACAAGACGGGATGCCAGATAACTTTTGATGATGACTACAGTGCCTACTGGATTTATTTTGTCAACTTTCTTGGGACATTGGCGGTGTTACCAGGAAATATCGTGTCTGCTCTCCTGATGGACAGGATTGGGCGCTTAACGATGCTAGGTGTGTGCTTACGCACATGGAAAAGAAAAGAGCTGCCCCTGTGGCCCGAGGGAACCTGCCTCCTACCCTGTTCTCCTTCCCTTAGAAATGTACCATGCATAAGAAATCCCTTAGGTCTTTCATTAGGACTGAACTGTACTGAAAACTGTATCTAATTACATTTCATATGAGCAATCTCCATGAGTTACAGACTGAAAAACTGGTTACGTGTAACTAATGTATATCTTCCCACTTCAGTAGATGAGTAAGGGGTGATGTGCTTTTGCACTCGTCACATTTGAGAGGCATTTAGCCTGCCTTTCAGACAGGTGGATGCACTTGAGCCTCATCATATGGAGTCCAGTCTGCAGCTATTGCATGGAACCATCTTCTTGAGAGAGCCCTGAGGCCCAAAGGTCCTCGCTCTCCCAAGATGACAGGAAACACTCCATCTTTTGTCTTCTGTTGGCAGGTGGCTCCATGGTGCTCTCGGGGATCAGCTGCTTCTTCCTGTGGTTTGGCACCAGTGAATCCATGATGATAGGCATGCTGTGTCTGTACAATGGACTGACCATCTCGGCGTGGAATTCTCTTGATGTAGTCACAGTGGAACTGTACCCCACAGACCGGAGGTAGGCTGACGTGGGACCACTGAAAGGTCATTACGGAAATAAACAAACATCACTCTCAAGGATGTGAAAATCCACAAATGTCTAGTTTATGAACTTGTAGGTTTTGCTTGTATCTTTTTAAAAAGATTCCTAGCACGAGTTAAAAGGACAGTGAAGAAATGTATTTATGTCCACAACTTAACATGTTGGCTAACAATAACAGGGAACTATGTCACCATGGGCATTAGGATTTAATAGCCTGTCTAAGCCTCCATTTTGAGTTCCTATCAGTCCTGTGAGTGTCATGACCTTACATTTACAGGTACCTGTGGTAGCAACTACAAAGAGGTTTCTGGAAGGTGTCTCTTGGCCTTTCTAGTCTGTTGGAAGAATAGTTATTAAAAGGAGGCTAGAGAGATGGCTCCATGGGTAAGGCACTTGTCATGCCAAGTATGAAGACCTACCCACGTAAATCTGAAAGTGGTAGCAACCCTCTGAAATCCCAGTGCTCTGGGTGGGAGGGGCGAAACCAGCAGAATCCCCAGAAACTGGCAGGCCAGCCGGGGCTGCTGCAGCGAGCAACAGATGCAGTCTTTCTCAGACAAAGCAGGAAGGCAGACAAGAGCCGAGGTTGTCCACAGTGTAGTGTGGCTTGCACGTATTTGCGTGCACACACACATACACACACTTTTTTAAGAAGAAGGTTACTGTTTGACTACTTCATCATACTGTCCCCAAAAGAGGCATGAATACTTTGGGCATCATATTAGAGGGCTGGGAAGAGCCACCATAGCTGAATAATTACATAAAAGCATTAAAGTCCTATTTTGTCACCTGACATGAGCGAAAACATATGTCCTCTGCCATTTTCTACTTCATGCAAAACTCCCATGTTTTCTTGTCGTGGAAGTCCTCTGCACTGGGATATTCTCGGTCCCTTGCCCTCAACCCCCACCAAAAAAAGGACTGCACTGACACATTTGAGCTCTTGATTTGTTACTGATCCTGTGTGGTCCCTCTGACTTCCTTCTGTCAGTTCATTGACCACCCTGGGAATGTCCCATATAGGGAAAACTCACATATTTAAGATCTTCATATCTTTTCTTCACATACAGGACCTGTTTTGGTACCCATATGCCTAACTGCCTATAAAACATCCAAAATCCAAGGACCACTTAACAAACCTTCCCACTACATCCTTAGTAAACTGTCTCTTGTGTAATCAGGCAGTGAGAGCCGTTCAGTCTGCACACAGCACCCCCTGAACCCACCCAGCCTGTGCTCATTCTCCATGTGACGTGAATACACCGAGGTTTTCTTCATCCCCTTCTCATTTTGAAAAGTTGGCCCACAAAATTGGACATTGACTGATACATTTTAAATCCCACCCCAATGTTAAAGCAAGGCCGTGAGAGCCTTCTTCCTGGTTTCTTTCCTCTTGGGGAGGGGACACTGGCTTTGAAAATAAAAACTTAAGAATTGGGTAGACCTTTCCTCTGAGTAACATCAAGCTACTCTGTGGTTGGAAGATGAAACACCAAGTAATAATAAGTGTGATTAGTTAGGTCCTCAGACAGAGGGCCAGGAAGGGATTGTCTGTGCAAGAACTGGGTGAACCCTGTATGGTATTTCCTCTCAGTGAAGGACAGGCATGTGTACAGTTCCATGTGGATACAGCTACAGCATGGTCTGGCTGGGCTGCTGGAAGGAAGTGATATGGTGGCCAATGTGTCCAAGAGCATTTCTTGGAAGAGCAGCATCTGAAATTGGACTTGAAGAATCATGAGTTACAGGCACGCACGAAGATGGGAAAAGTAGGCTAGTATGAGAAACATCACCTGAAAAGCCCTGGAAGAGGACCAGCAAAGTTCCGCAGAAACTCAGTCAGAGAGGCCAGCCTGCTGATTGTCCATGAGGACAAGAAGAGGGGCTTCTAGAGAGAAAGACAAAATCGGGCATGGATTGGGAGTTCACTCTGTTGGCCGAAGAGGAGGGGAATAACACTTGCATTGCACTCCAAGGAAGAACATGTAGCCTGGAGAAAATGTAGATGAAAAGGGAGAAGTAAGAATTCCACATACTTGTGGATATTCAGAAAAGCACAAGAAAACTGCACTGTCAGTTACATGTCGGAAGGAGGGAAAGGGTGTGTCAGAGGGAGACCCTTGTTTCAGCTTGCACAGTTGACAGTGTGATTATGCCATGTTGGGGCCAGGACACTGTGGAGAGGAGCAGAGTGTTTGGAGTGGAATCGGGGAGATGGTGAGTCCCATTTGGAGGAGGCTGACTTTTCACGGCTGCATGGAGCTGTACAATGGGCATTTGGAAATCTATGTTGGAAGCAAGAGGACACCTGAGCTTCGGATAGAGCCCGTTGACTAACTGATGTAACAGACACTTGAGGAATGCATATCATGTGGCCCCGAGAGGTTTCAGGCCCTGGGATTCAGACAGCCTTCATGTAGCCTACACTCCCATTTGGAGAAGACAATCAATACAGCACTGTTGTCAAGGCCTATCAGTTGGTGCTGAGTGCTGTACAGAAAAACGACACTACCCAGGGGCATAAAGGATGCTGGCATGAAGGACAGCTGTATCTGCAATAGCATGGTCCAGGGAGATGTGACCCTGAGAGGTGACATTTGGGTAAATACTTTGGAAGAGCTTTCACAGCATAGGTGACAAGAAGTAACATGAGGGTATGAAGGGAAGGAACCAGTTGGAAGAGGGTTGAATTGGCCTCTCCGCAATTCAATGTCCCCATCCTCACCTTCTCTTTTTGATCACTCTTTCTTGTCAAAACTATAAACTTCTCTCAAATCCTAAGTGTAGCCATGTGGCCTCCTGAGATTTGGTGCCGTTTGCTTTTTTTGCCTGTCATCTAGACAGTGGCTTTATGCTGCCCCCATGTGGCCATGGCAGGGCTCTCCTATTCCCACTTCCTGTGTCCTTCAGCCTAGCCGCCCTCCCTCCCTGCAGCTCAGGCCAGGTAACCACACCTGGGAGGTGATGGAATCCAGGTTCCCATATTGCTCAGGCCTCCAGCCCCTAAGCAGGCCTGTCTTCAGGGTGTGTATTTTTCCTGCAGTAAGTTCGTCCTTTTCCCTGGCCACTGGCCTCGTCCTTCCTGTGTTCTCACGTATGCACAGTTCAGATACGACCACTGGAAAGTCTTGAAAGTAAAACCCTGGCAGCTCACACCTGCTACCCTCTGCTAGTCTTGATGGTTGCTGCTGTCACCCAGGTCTGGGGAATTTTTCTCCTCAATGAGCCAACGGCAAACCTTGGACCAGAGTTAACCCCATAACTCCCTCCCCTCAGATAGTTTCATTTCCTCCCCACAGCCAACCTACAGTTCTGACCGTCTTACCATCTGTGTCTGTAGGGAGACCACTCAGCCAGCCTGTGCCTCAGTTAAGATGTAAACGGCATGTTGGGTCCCTTCTACTGCCAGCATCATGTGCTGATCTACAATAGCCTTTTTAAAAATATATTTTTATATGAAGGATTCCTTCAACTACCTAGCCAACCTATATACTTCTGGCTTCCTCTTCTCTCTGTGTCACATAATTACATTATATGTGTTTGCATTTTCCCATATGTTTACACTTTGGCCATTCTGTAGAGTCAGATTCTCTTTGTCTGTGGCAATTAAAAGTGGAGAGAGCTGAGCATGGTGGCCTGTATCTGTAATCCTAGCCATAGGGAGACAAAGGCCAGCCTGAGATAGATAGGTGGATGAATGGATGGATGGATGGATGGATGGATAGATAGCTGGATGGATGGATAGATAGATAGATAGATAGATAGATAGATAGATAGATAGATAGATAGATAGATAGATAGATGGATATACAGAAAATTCCAGGCAGCTTAACACACTGCCTTCACCACAGTCTCATTGCTACATTGTCATGGGGAAGATCTTGCTGCATGTGAAAACAGGATGGATGAGGAAAATAGTCATCCAGCCCCTTCTTAAGCTCTAGGGAAGCCACCTCTCTCCACTCCAGGTCCTGAACAAGCCCTGGCATGAAAGGGCCATGGACATTGTGAGGTAGTAAGAGACAAACGCTGGCTTGTAAGCTCACCGGATGTCTTGAGTCCTTGTTCAAATTTGGGGTACAGAATATGTGTGCTCCAGAACCTGGAGTCATCCCGAGAGGATCATACCGCTAGTTTGAGTCTGTTGGGCGCAGGGGTGCCCGATTGCCTGTTGTGCTAATGTCAGGGCATTTTTCCCAATCAATTGCATGCCCTGAACCCTACTCATATCACCAGTGAAAACCCATCTGCCTGCTCATTAACATCACCCCGTGTGCCAGCTTCCAGGATGATACTCCTGTGTAACCATTGCCTACCTGCTGACTCCTGGTGAGCCGCCTTTAAATTCTGTGCTGTGTTAGTGAACCCCACCACTGAGCACATGAAAATGGGACATTAGTGTGTTTACTGTTCCTATCTGACCCTAACTGCAGCATTGGTTTCTTAAGAATAGGACTCTGCCTTCCTTATTTGCTGAATGATTGAGAGGCACATCTTAAGCTGAACCTAGTGGTCCTAGGCACCTAGAAGCCAAAGGGAGGAAGTTCACAAGTTCATGGCCAGCCAAAGTTACATAGACTTTGTCTCAGAAAACAACAATAAAACTCATACAAAAAAAAAAAAAAGAAGAAGAAATAAGCTTTTTAAAATCCACCTGGACGTGGACTATCGTGTTCCTGTCTCTGAGGCCAAGCTTCCTCAATCCTAAAGTGAGCCATTCAGACCAGTTCTGTGGGCTTTCCTCCACTGACCCCCTAGTACCCCTCTCCACTTCTTCCACGTGGTCCTTGATCTTTAGATCCCTGTTGTCAGTGTCCACCCTCACATAGCACTGCTTGCTGAGGACCTGCTCCTGTTCCCTCCACTGCCCCAGTAGAGGAACGAAAACTGTTCTGGATCCAAGTGCAGACCCTGTTAGAAATTACCTGGACTGCAGGGCCAGCACTCGGGAAGCAGAGGCTAAGATAGCCAAGGCTACACAGAGAAACCCTGTCTCTAAAAATAACAAAAAGAGGAAGAAAGAAAGGAAAAAAGGAAGAAAGAAAGAAAGAAAGAAAGAAAGAAAGAAAGAAAGAAAGAAAGAAAGAAAGAGAAAGGAAGGAAGGAAGGAAGAAAGAAAGTGAAAGAAAGAAAGAAAAGAAAAGAAATTAGCTAGACAGCTGTGACAAGTCCTTTCACCTTCCTGGGCCTTGTTTTTCTCACTTGTGAATTAAAGGTTGAATGAGGCCCTGTGTGGGGTGTTTCAGATGTTAACTCCACCGGTGCTGACACCCTACAGGAGCAGTTATTCCTACCTCATTTGCAGAGGCAGGAATGAGACCCGGATATGAAAGTAACCTGTCCAGGGTCTCTTAGTCTCAGACCCAGATGTTGTATTCAGGAGTGCCATTTTCAGGACAGGTGACAGGTGTAGCTCTCTGCCTTCTAAGGAGGCCAGTGGTCCAGGGTCTGTGTTCAGGAAGCTTTTTCCAGGGATGGCCGCACAGGCCTGTAATCTCAGCACTTGGAAGGCTAAGATCCAAGGATTGCAAGTTGGAGAACTGCCTTGGCTACAGAGTAAATTCAAGGCCAGTCTGGATGACTTAGTGAGTAAAACAACACTGACAAAAAACAAAACAACAAAAACAAAAGCCCACAGAAAAACCAGAAGCTCACAGGTTATCTGACCATGTGGCTGCATGAATGGTCCTTGACCTTGGGTGAACTCCCACTTGCTGCCCAGTATTCTTGGTCATTCTATTCTTCCTCACCCTGGCCCAGGTCCACTCTTTCTAGCTAGGTTTATCAGATTCAGAGATAAGACACAAAGGCTCTCATTATTACCTAGGTTTCATGGGAATGTTTTGTTTCAGCAGCAGCAAGCAACAGAAAGCCCCTTGACTTTAGAGGGACTTCTGAGAAGCCACTTTGAGCCTCTCGAGTCAGCTCAGCCCACACCTTGTAGGGAACTCTTTTTCCACCCGAAGGAGTGAGGAAAGTGAGTTGGTGGGGGTTCAGGCTGGCATCTAGCCTCATTGAGAAAGGTGCCACCCTTTTCAGTGAGACAAATATTTGCCATTAAGAATCAGAAAGCAGTAGAGGGACTGGCATGTGCTCATCAGTAGAGCCCTTCACTCATGTGTGCGAGGGTCCGGGCTCAGTTTCCAGCGATCACTCATGCAGGAACAAAGAATAAGGAACTGAACTCAGTCTTCTAACTTGAGAGTTTAAACTGGTCATTTTTCGCTGGGGGGGAAAAAAAGCAAGATGGTATTTTGGCACCAGTAAACAATCGTCATCCAACTAAGAGCCATGAAAATGTCCAAAACTGTTCATGTAAATGCTTCAAAAATCTACTTCTAACATACTTAGGGCATTCAGGAAATTGCTTACTTACTAAGTATCACGGGTATCCTTGTGCCTCAGAGAAGGGCTCACGGTGAGAGCCATGCAGCCCCCTCCCGATGTAGCCAGCTGACTGGAGGCTGACTGTAGGTCATAGATGCCCAGGATTGCAGCAGGCAAATGTGTGGGAGCAGTGGTGTGGACAGAAGCCTCACGGAGAGGAGACACTGAGTTAGGCGAGAAGCTGATGGTGCCTGGTAAAAGAACTAGGTAGGACGTGTGGAGAGCAGACCGAACAGGGACAGGAGCCAGCGTGGTGGTTCGTGGCTTGGAGGCCTCATGCTCTGAGGATGTGGCAGGATCGTTGCAGGATAGCCTGCGCTACACAGAGACTGTATCTAAAAACCAAAACAAACCAACAAAACCCCCCAGCAGCAACAACAACAAACCCAGAACGAAGAGGTAGGAAGGGCGCAGGGAGGACAGGTTAGAATATAGTGCATGAAAAATTTAATACACAGTGATAAAAGCAACAACAAAACTAACAAAAACAGGAACACAGCTGGGTGTGGCGGCAGGTGCCCTAATCCTAGAGCTCAGGACGCAGAGGCAGGCAGATCTCTGAGTTCGACGCCAGCCTGGTCCGCAGAGTGAGTTCCAGGATAGCCAAGGCTACGCAGAGAAACTCTGTCTACAAACAAAAGAGGAGCACACTCAGAGGAGCCTTTCCTCTTTGCTCTTTCCCCTCTCCCCTCCTCCCGGCTCAGACACAGCAGATCTCACAGCTCCTGGCCTCCACGAAGCCGCAACCTCAGCATTTCTCCTGGCTGCTCTGCACTGCCTGACGTTCCCTAATGAACACAGACAAAGTCAGTTGAGTGTTTGAGAGTGTTAATTGCTGTATCATTGATGTTACCCCACTTGGAAGCCTCACTAGCCAAGGATGCAGTGAGAGAAATGATGGTTACATGCTACACAAAACATTCAAACACAAACAGCATGAGATGGAACTTCATGTGACTGATTTTTTTAAAAAGAAAGCGATTGTATAAAATCTCTGCTTGTGATCTGCATGACTAGAAACAGGCTGAAAGGGAGAGAAAAATGATCTGTTGGCAGAAGGGAAAGGGATGTTTTCCTTTCCTTTAGTGTTTAACAGTACACCCAAGTCAGTTTTAAAACAGAAACATCCCTAGGAGGGTAAGTGGTCTCAGTCCTGGACATACCTATGGACCTTTAGAACTTCTGAAAAGGCCAATGCCTAGACCGCTGGAGAGCAATAAAATCAGAACCTCTGTGGGTATGCCCTTGCCATTGCTACGGAGCATTCATGTTCATATTTTGTTTTGTGTTTTTACTTTGAAACAGGGTATCTCTTATGCAGCCCAGGCTGGTCCTATATTTGTTATGTAGCCCAAGCTGCCCTAATCTTGCCACTGTTTCCCATGTGCTAGGTTATGAGCACGTGCCACTATATCCAGGAGGCTTTGCTCTTTGAAAAGGTCCCAAGTGAAAGGTTGGTTGCTCACAAACCTTAGATCAGTCAGCTTGCCATCCTAACCCTAGGCTGACAACAGCCATGTTAGGGCTGCAGAGAGAACCTGTTTGGCATTAAGGAAGACTTTGGGGTGTGGGAAGGTAAACTCAGTGGGTACCGTGAGACAAAACAAGTGGGTACTATGAGAGGCACGGTACCCTGTCCACATGTTATCCTTCACCAGACAGTTTCCAACTGTCCCAGCAAGGCTAGTCCTGTTCTCTTGCATCCTTCTGAGACATCTTTCCCGTCTGCATCTACCCCACATCTGTCAGACTCTCATGCTTATAGAATTCTTCATCCTTTGCCCCTAGTATGTGTTTTGCCACCATCTATCCTCGCCTATGTGAAAAGGGCCTCAAGTTCTGTAGTCACTGCAGAATAGAGCAGTGCTTGGAGTGCAAGAGATGCTCTACTGCTCAGTGCCTGGCGTGATAGTTCATACCTCTAATCTCAGCATTAGGAAGGTGGTAGCAGTAAGATGGGGAATTCAAGGCCACCCTGACACAAAAACAAACGAAATTTTTAAAAAGCACTTAATGAGTGGGTATTAAATGAACATAAATAAGTGCATAGGAAAATGTGTTCATAGAAACATACTTAAGATAAAGTTGCTTAGCAAAGGGTGTCTAGGCAAGTTAACATTATAGTTTGTGAAATCAAACAGGTTCCCTGCTACACTGAATTGACCTGGGAAACCAGCCTGTTCACAGACAAATGAAATCCATGTGCCGTTCAAAGAACCCATTTCCAGATGAATGTTTACGTCGTGGGATAGCCTTGATTTAAGCAGAGCCTGTGCTTTTGCAAACACCCCACACTGAGGCTTGAATATTCTTTTTATAACTTCTATGGATCACTTGACTATGCTGACTGGGGAAAGCTCCTTCCAGAAGCTCTGCCTAGAAGGGAAGCCAGCCTTGTCCCTTTTAGCAGATGACATCTATGAAGGGAGCCTGACCTCCACTATTCCAGGCCTTGGCAAAGCCCACCAATGACTCTTTCCCTAATAATTTCATCCGTAGGTAGGGCAGGTATTTAGCATGTGAAAGCAAAGGCCCATCATGGCACTCGACAGGTGCCAGCTATGGCACTAAATCCTGCCACTCTTCATCTCTCTTTCTCATCTGCACCAAGATGCAAAGAAAGAAGCTGTTAGGGCAATGGCAGTTTCCCTCCATCCACAGTGGAGCCGGCAGTTGTCAAACACAGAATGGGCCTGGAGAGATGGCTCGGCAGTTAAGAGCACCGACCGCTCCTTCAGAGGACCGGGCTCCAATCCCAGTGCCCAACCGGTGGCTCACAAAAGTCTGTAAGTCTGGATCTAAAAGATTAGACCCCCTCTCCTGACTTCCTTGGGCACTGTATATGGTGATACGCAGATATACATGCAGGCATATAAGATAATAAAATAAAATTTAATTAAATGAATCATAAAACAGTGTAAGTAAACTAGAGGCCAGTAAATTGTGAAACCCTCCAAAGAACCAGCCATGTTTCAGCCTCAGGGACAGGACAGCAGTTTATGGGGCAAGGACAGGAGGTACCTGGATAGAATGAGGAATGGGGTTAGTGTAAAGAAATGATTTACTTGTTAAAGATGTGTGTAGGCAATAATAGAGAACAAAGGCTTGTTGGAAAGACATGCAAAGGGCAGGGTTCAGAGAGAGAACATCATTTCACTCTCCCCTTTTGATGAATCCTGGGTAAAAGGAGGTAGAAAAACAATACAGAGCCCAGCCATCTGCTGAGAAATGCAGTAGAGACTCCTTGATCTCCGTGTCCCTGCCCTCGGGGGCTTTGTAAGCATGCTCGTGAGCAGCACCCTTGCTTTAAGGAAAAGCAGAGATGGAGTGAATGAGCCCATCGGTATACAGAAAGCAGGTAGCCCCCAGGGAGACTTGCGTTGGGAATGGCTTCTCTAACACAGCTGGGCCTCGGATGCACTGAGCATCGCACTCTCCAGCTGCAGCTATTTGAAGGAATAATTCACACATTGTGAGAAGGTACAACCTCTTGAATTCTGACACTAGGTTTTATCTGGAGAACTGCCTCAGCTTGGGAAATGAAGACAGAGATTGCCAGGAAATAAGAATTTGATCTTCTGCTTTAGAATCCTCAGGTACCAGATGCTCCCAAAGCCACCCATGCCACCCAGATGTCTCCAGAAGTTGTCCTGTCCCCAGCTGCAGTTCCAGTGATGTGAGGAGGTGGCCCTCCACATTTTATACCCTGTTCAGGGTCACAGCAGAGGGTTGTGGCTTGGTGACATACGGTTACTCTAGCCCAGATGTAAATCCTATATTGTCATTCTGCCATCATGTCAGGGGAATGTTTTCCTTTTTCTTATCAGCGACACACACACTCTAGCTGTTTTCCCCAGCAGGATGTGCTTTATCTTAACACCAGAAGATGAAGGTGGTAGCTCATGACAGCATGTCAGAAGCCAGGGCTTGGAAGGAGGTGTGGTCTGAACAAGTGCTACTCAGCAGAATATGTGTCTTTTCTTTAGAACAACAAAGCTGTTATTCTGACTGTGGCCATCTTGTGGGGGCACACTTATCATCTCTTTGTCAAACCCTATAGGACGCACAACACCCAGAGTACATTCCAGTGTTGATGGTGATTGTCCACTAATGACGGTGTTAATGCTAGCCCATCAAAGCAGCTGGACTGAATGGGGACAGAGGCTTCTGAAGGGACAGGGTTTATCTAGGATAAGGAGTTACATGTTAAAGACTCAGTAATCAACCATTGAAAAGGTCTGGCTAGAGAGCCGTGCAGAGGGTGAAGTTAGCAAAGAGGTAGCAGCACATCTGGCTCCTCCCCTTTGGTGATTGCTGGAGGAGAGAAGGCTGGAAACCATTGCTCTCCACACCAGGGCTTTGCATCAGTGGGGAAACTGGGTGTGGAGGACTTCTTTCTACTTGCTTTGGGGTTTGTTGGTGTTGTGGCTTGCTGCTCCTTTTTAGACATCCGGGAGCCAACAAGATCCTTGGTAGAATGCATTAATAGTCCGGGCTCCCAAGCTCAGGGGTGAGGTGAGGTTGGAGATGTTGATCCCGTCAGTGAAGTAGCAAGGGGCTGGCTGCACATGGACCACAGTACATGTCTCAGGTTATGACACACACAGCGCAGGAAATATCACGTGCGAGCTATGATGAGCACTTGTCAAAGGCACCCCACACTTCCAGACTGGCAGATCAGTCACACAAAGGTGCGTGACAGCTGCTTCCTTCTGCAGCACCGAAGATTCAGTTTCTCTTAGGGGTTAAAAGAAAAAGTACCCTCTGCTTTTAACCCTCCCTGACACTCACGGAGTGGCCAAAGAACAGTGAACTGATGGGATGTCAGAGGGAAACTTACACACGCTCATAATGTCAGTGGCAGATGTAAAATCATGAGCAACACTGAAGTTTTCTGCCCAGAAGGACACAGAAAGCCACCCATCAAGTGAATACTAAACAGATGGAGATTTTTGTTTTCCACAGAATGTAAATTTGCTGCATGAGCTGTAAGGGTGAGGCTCAGTGATAGTACCAAGCTTAGTGTGTCTGAGCCCTGAGTTCAATTCCCAGAGAGGGAAAACACAGGAAAGAAGTGAGAAAAGGTTGGGGAGGGAAGGAGCAGGATGAGAAGAAAGAGGAAGAGGAAGGACCTCACGTGCCCGCATATCTTAGATGCCAGCAGACAACAGATTTTCAGCCAAGCGCTTTGGCCCACAATCTGATTCTCTGGAACTTAAGATCCATCTCCCACAGAAACTTCTGATGAGGAAATGATAATGTGTATATGTGTGTGAGAGAAAGCCATGTGGTGTGTGTACATGTGTTGTGTTCAAGTGCACCTATGTCTGGAGGCAGCGGAGTGCACTGGGTGTCATCTGCAGTCATTACTCCCCACTTGCTCTTGTCTTTCTCTCTCTCTCTAGCTGGTCCCCAGTATCCGCCTTCTTTTTTCCTGCCCCACAACACTGGCATTACACGCAAGCAAAGCCATGCTTTTGTCACGTGAGCTCTGGGGTTCGAACTCAGGTCTTATTGCTTTCACAGTAAGCACTCATAAGTACTGAGCCATCTCCCAGGGCTATCTTGCTCGTTCCTAATGCTGAACACTGCTAACCTGAAAGTGCCTGTGGGTTTCAGACTGTAAAGCGCTTTGGACTTCAAGTTTCTTGATGACTCATGTTCAGCTAGGAATATCTATGTGCATATTCCACACTCTGAAACGGTTCCAGTCCCAAACATTGCAGACCAGGCATGATCTGGCTGAGTTTGTTTTCAACCTGTGAGCGTAAACATTAGGGGTGAAAGTCTGGGAGTTCACCTTCTCGGAACCTAAAAGAGGAGGACACACCTCTTGAAAATTCAGTTGACTTTAACTGTTTAAAAATCTAGTGAGCTGGACACAGTAGCGCACACCTGGAATCCCAGCACTCAGGAGGCAGAGGCAGGCGGATCTCTGTGAGTTGGAGGCCAGCCTGGTCTACAAAGGGAGTCCAGGACAGCCAAGGCTACATGG
Source organism: Pachyuromys duprasi (assembly GCA_028658305.1). NCBI lineage: Eukaryota > Metazoa > Chordata > Mammalia > Rodentia > Muridae > Pachyuromys > Pachyuromys duprasi. Next base: position 2,186,872 of record CM053750.1, on the reverse strand, counting down.
AGAAACCCCATCTCAAAAAATAAAAATTAAAAATCTAGCAAGTTGTACTAACCTGACAGCAAATACCTATAATCATAGTTCTCAAGATGCTGAGGCAGGGGGATTATATGTTCAATGCTAATTAGGTCTCTGATCTTCACATCCATTTCATGGTAAGCCTGCCCACCTTAACACACACAAACATACACACTAGATGAATAAGGGAAAAATAAATGAATATAAAAAATAAAATCTAGAATAATCATTTTGATAACTAATAAGAGGAAATTAAAAATAAGTCTAAAGAAAACCATTACCATATCATTGTTTTGGGGACAAAGTGGCAGAAGGGACCTTGCGGGTCCGGGTGTGCCACTAAGAGGTCACATCATACCACAGACCTAATGCAAGAGGTTGATCAGGAGGGAAGGGGGAGCAAAAATGGTCTCAGAGTGAGGACATCAGACAGACTGGGAGACAGAAAGAGAGAGGGAGAGAGGGAGGGAGAGCATGCACCGTGATGTCCAAAGGGATCTGTTAAAAGAGTACTTATGTAGTATAGGAACTTAGAGCAACAGTGAAAATGTACCTCACCTGGCGGCAGGTAATGATGTGCCGATGTAAGCTGGTGCTAAGCCGCTGAAAGGCAGACTACTAGAGTGCCTGACTTACAAGTGTACTTCTGGAATGAAATTTGAATTTCACAAGTATCACTGAAATTATGGACACTTATAAAACGAAATGACAAGTCATTTTTGTAAAGAGGAGAGAGCCTGTTAAGTCACCAGGTTCCACTCTCTAGGGTGTTTGCAAGAGATATAGGAAGCGGTCCAGCTTCTTGCAAAATGGGCAGAGGTGAGCTGGCTCCTAAGAGAAGAGGCTTCTTGCCTGCTTTTATCTTGACAGGACTGACCTTGAGTGAAATTCACTTTTACTTAGTAGAACCTTCTAATACCCATTGGGCCAAGAAAGAGCTGTTTTCTTCCGTACCAAAATAAGATTCACCAGAGTGGTAGGTAAGTCATCAGGAGGCTGGCCACAGCGCAGACCGCTGGCTTCTCTGCCTCCACATTTGCTAAGAATGTAATTATCTGCTCCACTGACACCCAGCACACTAAAGACCATTGAAAATACTGCAAGGGACATGTGGGTCTAAAGCTGGATCATTTTCTTTCTTTCTTTTTTATAATTTTTAGTTTATATCCATTAGTATTTTGGCTATGTGATGGTGTCAGATCTTGGAGTTACAGACAGTTGTGAGCTGCCATGTGAGTACTGGGAATTGAACCTGGGTCCTCAGGAAGAGCAGTCAGTGCTCTTAACTGCTGAGCCATCTCTCCCGTGACACACACACACACACACAAACACACGCATTCATCATTATTAGAAATAAAAAATAAGACGAGGCTTACAACAGGTTTTCTATGAAAGGGGTTTATTAGAGGAGAAGGGGGAACAGGTGTGGGCCATGATGGGGGAAGGGAGAGGGAAAGGGAGAGGAGGAAAGGGGAGGAGGGGTGGGGCGCCCCATAGAGAGAGTAAGAGGGTGAGGGGAATAAGAGGGTAGAGGAGTAAGAGAGAGAACACGTGTCTGGTGGTCCTTTTATAGGTCAGGTAATTACTAACCACGCCCCCAGGTGTGGCCACCTGGCTGGGCGATACAAGATGATGTCATTGTTGCTAGGTAACCAGAAGCAAGGTTGTTTCAGAATACTAACAATCATCATTTTCTAAACCTTGTCTGTGTTTCTATCCCTTTCAGAGCAACGGGCTTTGGCTTCTTGAATGCACTCTGTAAAGCAGCAGCCGTCCTGGGAAACTTAATATTTGGCTCCTTGGTCAGCATCACCAAAGCAATCCCCATCCTGCTGGCTTCCACTGTGCTCGTGTGTGGAGGACTCGTTGGACTGCGCCTGCCCGATACACGAACCCAGGTCCTGATGTGATGGAACAAAAGCCATGTCCGTCTCCTGCCATGGGTTGGTCCTCCTGCCCAACTAGAGGCTTCAGAGTTTTTGTGTATAAAAAGGTGGCTGAGTGTCAGAACACAAACTTTTGCTGTGATTTAAAGTGTAGTTGCGTATTGTCAGTGATTTGCACTGTTTTCTTCTTTTCCCATGCATTGTTAGCTTTTCCTAACTGTGATGCTCCTGCTGCCCAGTGCCCTGTGGAAGTGTTCCTAAAATGTCTCCGGGGGTAAAGCCTGTGCTGGTGTACGAAATAGACCCTGCTCCTGACACCTCATTAACAGAAAGCTTGAGCTGGCGTAATTGAATTTGTGCTGAGGAAAGGGGTTTCTTTTTCTTTCTTTTTTTTTTTTTTTCATACAGAGTGATATTTCCTGTTTACTTAGAAAAAGGACATCCAGACACTCTAGATGTTACAGCAGGGTGTTTCAAAAAAAATTGTGTGACACGCTTGGGCTCGGCTCTTTCAGGCAGGACTTTTAAGATGATCTTGCTAATAAGAAAGTCTGTCCTCAGTTGGCAGCAAAAAAACTGCTTGAGCTGTGGAAGGCAGATTTCAGACAGAAAGCCCAGTCCCCAATACGTGTGAGGGGAAGTCACAGTGTACGTGACTGTGGCATGCAAATCACTGAAGTCACAGTGTTTGAAAACAGATCAGAGATCTTCTGCCTCTCTTTGCATTTCCTGGAAAGCTGTCCCAGACCTGGCCAGATTGCAGATACAGGGGGGAAAAGCCATCTCTTAAAAATTATTCCCTCCCAAGTCTCTGGTCCAGCAATTGGCCGTAGAAATTAGAAATTCACAACCAAAGCCATCGGGAAATGCAAAAGGGGTACCTCTCTCAGTACTGCTTTTTGAGGGTCAAAACTACCCGCCCTCCTTTGGTCAACTGTCCACTGTCACTTTTTAGCCAGCAGCTGCACAGCAGGTCCTGCCAGCTTTCCCAGGCTGTGGGCTCCCAGCCTTGTCCCTGGACTACTTCTGAGCCTGACTGCTCTCCCAAGCTAGCCTCTGGCAGACAGGACAGCATCTCCTGGTAGATTTCTGTCTGTTTTACCTTTGGAATCTTCATGAGCATGGCAAGGAGAGGTCAACAGGACATTCCCACGGGCCAGCTGTCAGCTAAATGACCTGGTCTCTCGCTGAGTACCCCTCCCCCAAGCTCATTCTTTTACACATCTTTGAAATCTGAAGCCTTCTTGTAGATGTGCAGCCTGTGATAACAGCCAGCGTAAGTCTCCTATTTAAACAACATTCTCTTTTTAAACTCCCTCTGCTGTGTTGGAGGGTGAACCTTGTTGCTTATTTGAAGCTTTTCCTGCATGACCAAAGCCCTGGGGCTTCCAGAAAAAGGAAACTTTTGTTTCCACTAATCATTATGTTCAGAGATGGCCCAGCTCCCTGGAGGGCCCCTGCCTCCCCTCCCCTCCCGCATTCCCTGATCCCTTCTGGAGCTCAAATTCTGTGAAAAGCTCTTTGATTAACATAAGCCATTAATCCACTGTCCCCATCAAGTAATTCAGGCTCGGTGGAGGGGACAGCCTAGAATTAAGATGGGAAGCTGCAGAAAGAGAGTCGTTCCCTGGAGATGAGAGCCAGGGCGTCAAGGGTATCAGCAAAATCTTCGGAGCTGACCAGGAAGGAGGCAAATCTTTAAGACGAAACATGATTGACTTGAAAGACACCAACAAAGCAGAGACCAGAACAGAACTCACTTCTGCTTCCCTTCTTATCACCAGGAAACAAACCTGTATTTTAAAAGCCTAAGAAAATATCTTTATTCTCTTTCCATGTGGGCTCATTTCCCTCTCTTACTTAAGCCATGATTTGTCTTCTTTTAAAAAAGACATGTTGGAGGCCCATAGCTGATCTTTTGGTTGAATGTGGCATGCTACAAAATTGCTGCAAAAGTAAGATATGAATTCCTATCTTCCCAGGGCAAAAGAAAAACAGACATACACAAGGGCGTTGCTTTGAACTTACTGGGTAATCCTTAGTCTCAAGTTGTCTCCATTCTCTGTCTTATAGTATAACTACATCAAGTGCATTCCAAACTGTAGGACATAGTTATTCAGATTCTTATCTGGATGCTGGGTTGGGTCAGCATGCTAACCCAGCAGAACCCCACTTCATAAGACCATCTACCATCTGTCCTCCTCAGGAGAACCATTCTAGTCCCCTACCTCAGGCTTCCCAGGTGGCCCAAGAGGGATCTCTTCTATAACATCCTGGACAATCAGTGGTCACAAACCTTCTTGGTCACTGTTTTTCCTCAGCCCCATCAGTGTGCATCGCCTTTGTTGTCCATGACACTGTCCTTGCTGCTTCCCAAGATGAAGTGTGGCTTGTTAATTAGAGGTTAAGATACAACCGTGAGATTCAACAGAAGCCCCAGTTATGTGAGTATCAAGGCCTTGGCACCAGGGCAGACATCTGCCATCCCACTTGATGTGAAAAAAAAAAAAGGAAATTTAAATCTATTTCAAAAATAAAAGGAACAACCCCATTTGCACCTGTATTTTGAACTCCTTTCCTAACTGAAGTTCCTACCATTGTTCTTCACAGTCAGTCTGGAATGACCCCAAGTTTTATGATCCCTGAATCCTCTCAATAAGGAACAAAACAATACACAGCACAAACCTGCTGCTCTGAAATGTGACTTCTATGGGATGCACCACCCTGAGTATTGGGTCTGAAGTCTCACACTCAGTCCTGCTTCCTGATTCAGCTCACACCTGAGTTCTGACCCAAAAACACAAGATCAGTGGGATCTCAGAGGTCCATGGTCCACAGCCAGGCAGAGATGTTTCTGGGGAGAATGCACATGATTTTGGCCAAAAGGCCAAAAAAAAGTCAGTGGACACATTAGTCCTCAGTTTCTCCATCTGTAGAGAAAAGGGATGGCACTATTTTATTCTCCAGGATTCTGTAGGACTACCGTGAGAATACCTGCATCTTCTCTGCCTTCTGCTGATGGGAAGCCCACCTTGACAATGGACTTAAGATTAGAATAAATGAGTCTGGAAAGAGGCTGCTTGGAAGGACCTTACACAATAGGGCAGAATAGTTTTTACGTTGTCTGTGCTGCCCGCCCCGCAGGATCTTAAGTGTCTCTCACTGCAGTGCCACTGTTCCCCACCCGGGGGGAATGGACAACCCTGGAAGATGCACCGAAGGATGTAGATGCAAAGAGTATAAGTGCCCTATCCATCTATTTCACTGCTTTCTTGAAGTGTTGCCTTAAATAGATCTATGCCATCAGGAGCAGTTTTCTCAATGATTTGACATAAATTGGTAGGTGGATCCTCATTTAGAAATCTTACCCAATGGGAGCTCAAGTTTGTACCAAAAAAAAACTTACTTGCTTTCAGAAATATCTTAGGAAATCAAGGAGGAGGTAGGGAAAGAGATGTGATAAAAGAGGGAGAGTCCGATGTCCTGTTGATAACGTTCCAGCAACAAGATTAGTGCACCTGGTAGACATTATAAACTCTAGGATTGTTTCCAGAGCGTTCCATGGGAATACCTTCCAATGTTTTCTGCCAACCAAAATAGAATATGATATTCTCCAATTTGTTGCTACCTTATATTAGGAAGGCTTTTACCTAGTGCTTCATCAAGATGCTTTAGTTGTTTGTGTATAAAAGGCTCTGAAGTCAGGAATGCCTGGACTTGACCGTCACCTGGAATTGTAGAAAACTGACATATTGTTTGGGGCCAGTGGCTGTACATCAAGCTTCCTTTAAATTCCATATTGTGCCAAACTTAGTTACCAACACCCCCCCCCCAAAAGAAAGTCACGCTGAGACAACAGAAAACACATCCACACAGTAAAATGATCTGAAGTGGATCATATGTTTCTTCACATTTTTCTTCTGCTGAGCAAAGTGTCCATTTTAGGTAAAATTTCTCTTGTAATCTGACAGAAGGAAGTTGTCAGGATCGCTTAGATCGCCTGTCCTTTCCCTGTTTCAGGAAACGGGTGAGTCTCCACGTACTCCTCTGTCGCTTTCGACCATTCCCCTGTCAACAACCTCTCACAAACCACACGCAAGCCATGACCAAGGCTTCCTTCCACTTTTCTCAACCCCCAGATGCAAGTTAGTCATGCCAACATTTTGAGGCACAGGGTACACAGCCTGTGGGTCTGTTTACGTTGCTGATTAAACCTGGTGGAGCTGGAGAGAGGTGAGGGTTGGGTAAAGTGTGTCAGTCTTGTTGCATGGGTCAAGGCCTGCAGTGTGCTCTGCACTGGGCTGGGTGCAGAGATTTAACCCTTTGCAGTATTTCTTTAGGAACAGAGAGAGACAGGAATGAAAGACAAGACAGTCTCATATTGTGCGTTAGGTCTCTCATTCAAATATCTTATTTTTCCAAGTTTTAAACAACTTATAATCTATAACAGGTTGTACAAGAACTATGCAGTGACTGGGGTTACCTGTGACAGAAGGAAACACCTCTACTTAGATGGTTTTTGTGGGAGGGAGTACTAAAAATAAAAAGCACATTTTTTATTTTTTAAACATGCCTGTGTTTCTTCAAATGGTCTCAACAGGAAACTGCAGTAAGATACTGTTCAAAGAAGAGACTCCGCAGCAAAGATAGCCTTTCTGATTTCCCCAGAGCTGTTCTTTACAGGGAGCTGGGAAGTAAGTGTGTCCCTTCTAGGCCCACTAGGGTTCTCCTTCCAGGAACTGGCAAGCTGTGGAAGGTTAGTGCTGATCTCTGGCCTCTACTCTACCCTCCGGGGGTGTCTCCTTTCTGATGTTAGAGATTTGTGACCCAGTCACACTGCCTTGCAGACAACCAAAAGCAATTTTCCCCTTCTCCAGCCTCAGCAGTAAGCCGCCTAGAAAACAGGTTCTGACCACAGGGGGCCAGGGAACTTGCAGGTTACAGTTTGGAATGGAGTGTGGGATTGTTGCTAGGTGTTTTGAAGCTGCAGAGGAACTGTGAGGTTCTGGAGCCTTCAAGGATGCAGGGCAAAGAGAAGGTGTAGTCTCTGGCCCTCTGAGAGCTGTGGGTGCCTTTTCTCCTCACCAGCTCAGTCCCTGGGCGGCTCATATTCACTTTCTCCCTTCCATTAATTGCCCTCCTTCCTTCTTCTCATGACCTCTTGACTCTAGCACTGTACAAAGGTGAGGCTGACCTTTTCTGAGACTCCCGTGATACAGGAATGTACATCTTCTTGACCAAGAAATGTACATGTCCTTACCTTTATGGAGCACGGAGGATGGAGAACTTAGGGAACAGGAATGAAGTGACATGGCATTCCATGGGTCCCTGTAAAGGTTTGAATTTCTGAGTCTTCCTAGCCCCACACCCTGATAAGACCAGCAGTGGTCCAGCTCTGAGCTTTGTCTTCTGAGAGAAGTATCTCTCTGCAGGATGATGACATTTTGTGAGAAGCAGATGGCACATGGCCTTTCCTGTCTGTGTAAGTCCCTACTCAGCTGAAGGCCAGATGCTTACACTGCAATGGTGGCCCATCATCTGCCTGCCCTACCAAACTCGCATGTGCCCCAGAGCCAAGAAAATGGAGAACTAAAAAGAGCAACAGTTTTCAGACTTTGGTTCAAACTCAGATAAATTTTTATACCAAGCCAAAACTGGCAGCAAGGATATAGTGCCCTGAGCAGCCTTCAGGTGCTCTGAGAAGGACTGGCCAGCTAGACCATAAAGGATTGTGTCGCCTAAATCCAGTCATGGCTGGAAACAGGCTCAACCCAGTTCCTAGAATCAGTCATTTCAGAAATGTTGAAAGCCAATCAAGAAATATAGCCACACTGAAAGGTAAACACAGTTTAAATCAGTTATATTTTAAAGTTATATATCATCACTTCCTACTTATTTTGCTCCATTTTTCTGCTAGCCCTGCCCTTGAGGTAAGACATGCCTGTTATGTGTCTATTACAGAAATACTGTGTAACAGACTCTGTCCTGTTGGAGCTATGTTCTCAGTGACAGGGTCAGTGACATTGTACTGAGCTCATCCACGATGGCAACACTTCCAGCGTGGAAAGCAACAAATGCCTCCAACCCCTATATAACTCCAAGCACTGGGAAACATTCATCAACATATCACTGTCTGAAGCCCTGAAGAATGCTTGGCTTCCCATAACTCAGCAGCAGTGTGCTTTGCTGGCATGCACAGGACCCTGGCTTTGTTGGGGAAGGAGGTTGGACCTCTCAACATACCGATCTATGCCAGGTGGAATTGAATGTCCCCTTGGGCTTGTGAGTCAGCATTACATCACCCATAAGTCCAAGGGAAGGTAAGATTTAGCAAGTACTCACATCAGTTCTCCAAGGCTTCTTTTCACATTCATATTGCCTTAGAATAGGGCCAGCCATGCAGAGAACCCACTGGCCTCTGAATGTTGTTCCTTCGGAGGGAAATTGCACTAAGTTAGCTAGTTCATGTACTTTCCCAAGTGTGGCTGAATGTTTTTTTTGCCTGACCTAGGAACACACTGAGCAGACCAGGAACTCTCTGTTAGTGTCTGGATAGATAAAGGAAAGCCCTAGAAGAGGTTCCTTCAGGCGTACCTCCCCTTCAATCTACAACCCCATCCTGCTCTTGGCAATGAGATCTTGGCAGTGGTCCTGTCCTTGGTTTGGGTGTACAGGTGTTTTGGCTTTGTATTCTTTCTCTTTCTCTCTTCAGTGCTCTGTCTGCTGCCCCACTGTTTGGTCCAGTCACCTCCCTGTTGTATTGTATATATGTGCTGCATGTGTGAACCTCAGGAACTTCCCCTTCAGGTTTCTGGAGTCTCTGTCTCTAGTTCAGCTGATCCTGCTGTGAACTCATCTTTCTGGTATGCTCCTTTGTGTCTCTTTTCCAATTGCCAAAATGTTAGGCCAAGCGTATTTTCACAAAATGTTCTGAGACAGCCTTGTGTATCCTTGTGAAAGGGCATGCTTCGTGTGGGATGGCTCATGTACAGCGTAAATCTATCACGTGTGAAAGTGTGTGTACATTTATATGCCAGATAAATATCATTCATGTAACAGCTGCAAAGATATTTAATGTACATCAGATGAATAAAAGAGCATTTTTGCTCCATTATATTCAAGTAAAGATTGCTGTGTGATGACCTTCCATTCCAAAGAACCCTCAAAACACAAGTACATGCTGTTGGGTGTGGGGGGACAAGCTTGTAATCCCAAAGTTTAAGAAGGAAGAGAATTGTGAGTTTGAAGCCAGCCTGAGCCACATATGAAGACCCTGTCCCAGGTAAGGGGAGGAAACAAACCAAATACAAAAGCACCTTTTCATGTGTTTGGTTCCAGAGAAAGCCAGTTCCTCTGGTGCAGAGCGGTTTTAGCTGCTTTGGGGGGCTGGTTCCATGTGTACTGATGTGTTGTTGATTTCACAGATATACTTTCCAATGGTTACCTAGGTCCCCTGTAAAGAAATGCTTGTATGAGGGTTAGTGGTGAACCAGATGCTTGTGTTATTTTGTCCTAAAGCAAGAACAGTTAACAGATTTCAATCTCACACCTCACCTCTAATTAATTGATAATGACTCTTTGGAACATTCATTGGAGAACAATAAGGGGAGAAGGGTGCTGTATTTGATGGTGATCAAATTAGAAGCGAAACAGAGACTGCAAAGCCACATGTTTGCTGTTGCCCAAAAAAAGACTTTTGATTGGTTTTAACAGAAGACCCAGGTATCTCCCTGTTTTTCTTTAATATGTGGCCGTGCTATGTCTGACAGGCTACACTCCAAGGTCCTCTTTCCTCTGTTTCCAGGGTAGCCATAACTCCCAGCTCATATTATGGTATCCCTCCAAGAATTTGGGTTTTAAATGAATGTACACCATTTGTACGCAAGTTCCTGAAGAGCACAGGAAAAAGCCTCAGATGCCCTATAGCTGTGTTGCAGTCCCTCATAAGCTGCCAGTGTGGGTGCTGGCAACTGAGCTTGGGTCCCCTGGAAGAGCACAGGCACTTTTAACCACTGGACCATCTTTCCCCAAGAACTTCCACAAACAACAAAGTTATTCAGTTGTGAGTTGACAACATTAGTGATGACCCAGGTTCTTCCCTCTCTTAGATCGCCTCCCCACAGTGTGCTGGTTTCCATCCCCACAGGGACTCAAAATGGTGGCAAGAACTGTAGACAGCACATCTTTACGGAGTAATCTAAGGGCCAGAAGTAGCTAGAGCCTTTTTTTTAATGTAAAGGAGAAATTTCTAAGTCCTCCAGCAGACTCCCCTGTCTCTTTGGCTGGATTTGCCTCATCTGCAGTCTCCTAAACCAATTACAGGGAATAGGATCATGATTGCCATATTCCTTCAAGCAGTCAAAATTCACATCTCCACGGAGCTTGAGAGCTCTCCTCCCTTGACGCCAATGGCTTCTGACTGTCTGAACAAATTTGGGGTTTCATGAGTAAGGAATAGGAAAAATAATTGGATTGTAGACCATGAGCACTGGAACCAGGCTCTCTCATGCCAGTAGCCACATGTGAAGTTTATGTTAAATTTAGCTTCAGTCAAGAATTCAATTGCCGCCAGGCACAGTGGTCCATCCCTGTAATCCCAGCACTCAGGGAGTGGATCTCTGAGTTCAAGGCTAGCCTGGTCTACAAAGTGAGTCCAGGACAGCCAAGGCTACACAGAGAAACCCTGTCTCAAAAAAAAAAAAAAAAAAGAAAAAAAGAGGAAGGAGGAGGAAGAGGAAGAGGAGGAGGAGAAGAAGAATCCAATGGCTCAGTCACAATTAGTCACATTTTGGACACTCAGCCATCACATGTGACTGTGGTGACTGCCATTTTCTATAGTACATATACAGAGCTCCCTACCATCATAAAGGCTCTCAGTGCCATTCCCTCTGCAGGCTTCCTTTTCTTGGTACCTACCCTCACTGTTTCCAAGTATTGTCCTCCAAGGTCTTCCCTCATTGCTATAGCAACCTTACCCACTCTTTGCTAATCTTCAGCCCATCACTCCATGGAAGTCTTAACCTTCCAGATCTGAGCACATCACAAAACCGAAACCAAAATCAAGCTCTTCTTAAATAGCCCAAGATGATCATGGCTCACAATTCTGCCTCTGACCCTCCTGGGTGCTGGGACTACGTGCCTGTATCTCCACAGAAGGCTTTAGTCCGTATTTTTTTAAAGGTATAGTCAGCCGGGGGTAGTGGTGCACACCTGTAATCCCAGCACTTAGGGAGGCAGAGGCAGGTGGAACTCTGTGAGTTTGAGGCCAGCCTGGTCTACAAAGTGAGTCCAGGACAGCCAAGGCTACACAGAGAAACCCTGTCTTAAAAAAAAAAAAAGCTATAGTCAGCATCTCCAAGGTCTTGGATTTGATCAAGAACAAAAACTACTGTCTACTCATTTCTGCCCCTTTCCTGTTCCATGATGAGGCCGTGATGAGAGAGAGCATAAGTCACTGTAAGTTTCAGGAACGATGGGAGCAGGGGATGCTGTGATGCAGGTGCGCTGAGCAAGGACAGCCTGAGTTCTTTTGTCTTTTCTTTGCAGTTTTCTAAGTCAGGGCCTCTCAACCTGCGGATTGCAGCCTTGGCAAACCTCTGGCTCCAAAAATATTTACAATTACAATTCATAACAGTGGCAGAAATTATAGCTATGAAGTAGCAATGAAAATAATTATATAGTTGGAGGTCACCACAGCATAAGGAAAGTTGAGAACCACTGTCTAAGTACGTGTGAAATGAATGCATGTGTATGCACGTTTACTGTATGTGAGCTTGAGTGAATGCAGGTGCATGTATGTGTATAAATATGTGTGCACATGCATACAAGCATGTGGAAGCTGAAGCTGATGCCAGGTGTCTTCCTCAGTTACGCTTTAGTTTATTTGTTGAGGCTTGCCCCCAGATTTCCCTTGTTCTGCCTCATACAGGGATAACAGGCAGTTGCCATTGTTGCCTGGTTGGGCTTTTATGTTTGTATGTTTGCCCAACGAGTGCTTTATCTACCGAGTCATCTCTCAGATCCCCAACCCTCTTGTGAGATAAGGTCTCAGGTAAGTGAGCCCTGAATTTCTGATCCTCTTGCTTCTACCTCCCAAGTGCTGGGGTTACAAGTATGCGCCATGGTGGCCTGGCTTCTTAATCACTCGATCATTGCAAGTGACTGAAACCACAACCTTATGCGTGCTGGTACCACTGAGTAGCTCCGCAGTCTTCACCTAGAATTCTAGGGATAATATCTATCAGCCTGGCTTGGCCCAGTGTCTGAACTATTTTTACTGTGTATGTCAAAGCAATTTATGGATTATGACAATGAAATGTAGTTTTGAAAGTGACTTTTCTTGATTATGAATGTCTAATAAATAAAGTCACCATATTTATCTATATTCACACGTTAGCTGGTTATATCTGCAAAGAGAGGAAAGCTTAAATAACCAAAATGTGTTTTCTTGCTGCTCTGGAGGGTCAAAGTAGGAGATGAAGGTATGGGTGAGCTGTCGGGTTTTTTAGGGTCTTCTCTTTAGCTGTGAGTGGCCACCTTATTCAGATGTTTTCATGTGTTCTTCCCTCAGTACATTTCTAGGTCTTCATATCTTATGAGGACGCTGGTCTGTGTTGGGCAAGGGCCCTCAAAATGATTTCATGTAGTTTCACTTAAAGATGTTATCTTCAAACATAACACACTCTGAGGTCCTGGGAGTCAGGGGATGAGCCTATAAATTCAGAAAGAACATGCTTGAGTCTGTCTCACTATCCCAAGTGCTACTGACTTCACTGCCCTTGAGGAGGCTCACGGTTTTCCATGTGTGTGTATGGAATGTGACTGATCATGCCTCTGGTCACATGAAGAACAGCATGGGCTCTGTGCATATATTTACACTTATAATGAGCTGTTCATACCGAGAGGGAAGTCAAGAGAGAGCAATCCAGGACTCATAAGCCAGAGACAGAACACACTAGGGCCGACCCAAGGCAGACTGGCCAACCTGCAACGCACGCGTCAGGCTGTCCTTACAGCCATGGCAGTTTGTCTCTCTTCTTTAGAATTCCACAGGAAATCATGTTTTCATAATAGGATACTTTTCTTTGACCCAGATATCAGTGATACATCATGCCTTTCCCTCCACCACAGCCCCAGAGCAAAACAGTACCCACAGAACCCTGGTCCTGAAAAGCTTCCTCCAAGCTAGTGACCATCTTAAGCGGTAGAGTGACCATCTTAAGCGGTAGAGTGGCTGCAGAAAGAGCTAGGGAAAGTCCTGGAGCATGGATACGACCATGAAGGGGGTGCCTAGAGCACGGGTGCGACCATGTTACCAGCCACTAACACCACCCTTTGATACGTGGGGACTTCAGGTGGTGCTTTGCACAGAAGTGCCCTTTGGACTGCAAATTCAGGCTTGGGTGGGGCTGTGGGGAAAGCTGTGTTTACAAGGGAAGCTTAGTGGTCTCGAACTGTCCCAACTCCTCCTTTCCTCCTCAAAAGCTGTGGCCACGCCCAGCCCAGCTGTAGGACGTAGGCTGCCCTCCTCTCCACGCTCTTGAAACCGGCAGCATTTTCCTGACTTCTAAAATGCTTAGGCTTTTGTGAACCTCAATGTTCTGTCAACACTGATGGCTCTGAACCTCAGAGGTGGAGGTAGGGAGTCTCCGTTTCAAAGAGCAGCAGTTTGGGCAGTACTAGTTCCAGGAGCTGGTTTGGGTTCGTTGGTTCATTGGGGGAGAGGAGTTGCATTTTCAGAAAAATGGTAGAAAAACTGGGATCCAGGTCAGTGGGTGGACACTTGCCTAGCATGCAGAAAGCCTTGGGTTCAACCCCTGGCTCTGCAAAAGAAAACCAGAGGGGGCTCCAGCGAGAGAAGGAAAGCTCAGTTGTGAAAGTAGATGTTAAAAACATGTAAAGAAGGGCTGGAGAGATGGCTGGAAGCACGCAGGTTGCTCTCCCAGACATCCTGAGTTCAAGTCCCAGCAACTACATGGTAGGCCATGGCTATCTATAATGGGGTCGCATGCAGGCAGAACACTGTAGTAATAAATAAATAAATCTTTTTAAAAAAATGTAAGATGTGTAAAGAAATTCTAACAATTTAAAATTTTTAGAAAAACTGGTAAATATAACAAACCATAACAAAATCCAGAAATATCATACAGTTTTATTAACTTCCTGATGTGTTTCTAGCAGTCATTACTTTCCATAGCTTTTGCCTATATATTCTTTGCATGATGTCATGGAGCAATAACCTTGTTATACCCTGTTGGATAGACAAAATAGAAAGATAAAAATTTAATTTCACTTTCAACCAGTCTGGTTTTGTTTTTTGATGCTGTATCTTGCTATATAGCTCAGGCTGACTATGAACTTGCAATCTTTCTGTTTCTGCCTCGGGAGTGCTGGGATTACAAAGTACGTGCCTGGGCAGGTTTCTGCTAATCTTTAATGTTCTCCGGTGTGTCCCCTACTTCTCACACACTTCCAGACCCAAGACACAGGCCATATGTATATTCATCATCCAGGCTCTAAAACTGTACCTTCAAGCTGGGACACAGGTTAAGTGAGCAGTGACAGCCTTCAATTCCTGGAAGCTACTTCAGTGGGCCAGTGAGCAAAAGCTTTCCAGCCCCCAAAGAGACTTTGAGCAATGCAAACATATACTTGAGCCCAAACTGAATATATCCCCAGCTCGTTCCCCTTGGCTCATCTCCAAAAGGTCCAGGTACCCTCAACACAGGGACAGGATTGAAAGAGCAAAGGTCAGAGCAGGACCAATCGGCTTTAACCAATTAAGGAAGCAATTTGTTATTACTCTGTGATTTTTTTTTTCCCAGTTCTGTAGGAATATTCAGAAGCCAGTGATCATGTGAACATGCTGCTCGCAGCCCCACAGAAGGGACCTGTGCAATCAGGGAGAGGGAGGTTTAAGCTTTATTTGCTTCCGGGTAAACATTCTTTTGAATCTGGAAGTTGGGCAGGCAGATGTGCGGAGTCTGGATCCTGACCTTGCCACTCATCAGCTATGTGGGGAGGAAGTGAAAATTATCGGTTTTGAACATTCATTTCTGAACTCCATGTTAGAAATGATGACAGTTTGTATTTCTTTGGTGTCTGTGAAGACTGAAAAAAAAATGTACAGAAAAAGCCTTAGCAAAGTGCCTGCTGCACAGCCACCCCACAAAGGGCAGCCTCTCGTGTCAGCACGGTTTCAAATCTGCCTCAGGAGGCAGCTGTTGTCTGCCCCTCACCTACCTTACTTTTACCACAGGGAGCCAGGTCTCCTTAGAACACTTACACAGGGTGTCAACCACAATGGGGAGCCCAGTGTTCCCTAAACTGTGACAACCAGGTGCAGTGACACATGTCCATTCTCTCAGCACTTGGAAGGCTGAGGCAGGAGGACAGGCATATATGACAGCAGACGCCTATGCCCAGGGTGATGCTTGCAGCACCTCAGAGACACACAACCACATCTCCTAAGCTCTCATCCCACTTCCCATAAACGCAGCTTTACGATGCCCTGTTTGAGCATCTGGATATTCAGCTTAGGTTCAAATCTGTTTCAGGATGGAGGTCAGTGCCCCTCCCCATTCACACACACACTTACACACCCCACTTTTGCTACAGGTTTGCTGAGATACAGTGATCATGGAAGCCAGACCACCTTAGAATGCACAGACAAGGTTGGCAGGGTTGAAATGGAATCCTGGCATTGCCTAATGCTCCCAAAATGCGAGTCAGGTGTGGTAGCACATGTCCATCATCTCAGCAGCTGTGAGGATGAGACAGGAGCACAGGCATGAGCAGGGGCTGGGGCCGGCAGGGGTTGGAGCGATGCTCTGACAGTCCAGAAGAGAAGGAAAGGAAGGCCTGTCACGTATGGGGCCTTACTAACTCCAGCCATCCTGGAGCTCAGCAGAAGGCCCGATGGACCTGCCCCTTCCCCTGTTACCCAAATCTTTGCCATTCATCCTATGGGTCCAAAGGTGCTTGAGGCACAGCCTTTGACCAAGACTCCAGCTCTTTTCCAGGCACCACTGCATGAGTCTCACCTGGAGAAGATATCCCAAGGGAACGACCAAAGATCAACCGCTCACGATAGACAAAGTCAACAAGGTGGTAGTGAAAGAAATGAGTAACTTACAGAGAGGAGCAGAATCCAAGGCAGTGTCACACTGTCTCTGAGTACAGAAGGCAGCACCGAGAGCCACTGGTGATGGCCCTGAGTCCATTGTGGTCAGGACCTACAGAGCTCTTGGGAGGTGGTAAAGGAATGACAATACCACCAAGAGATAAGATCTTGCTCTCTAGATCAAAGCCGATCTAAATTCCCTCCGGTTCCCAGCCAAACAGGAAGGTTTCTGGCTATAATCTCAGTACTTGCAAATGGGTAACACAGAAGGAATGGCACAAATCGGAGGGTAGCCTGAGCTAAACTCAGAGACCCTGTCTAAACAAACAAACCATACCTCCCCAACCCAACCCAACCCATCCCCTGAAATAAAAATACAAGTTCCCTTACCTAAAAGGTTTGAATAAAATTCAAGTGCACAACACACACTCTTTTTATTGTCTATATCTAAGGTATACAACATGCTTGTGTGTGTGCTATTGCAGATACACATGTTGGGGTACACATGCAAGCGTGTGAGTATGGCTGTTACAGAGGTCAACACTGCACACTGGGTATCTTCCCTGATCTCTTCTCCACTTCTCTTTGAGACAGGGTCTCTCATTAAACCCGAAGCTTGTCAGTTGGCTGGACTGGCTATCCAGCAAGCCCCAGGGATCTGCCTGTCTCTGCACCCCCACCCAGAACTGGGATTACTGCACCCAGCTTTTTAGGTAGATGTTGGGGGATCCAAACACAGACCCTTATGCCAAGCCCTCTACCTACCATGTCAACCCCATATACCAGAAGTTTTTATATGAATAGAGCATATTCTTTTAATCATGTCTTCTGATACTTAAAATTTCATATTAGGATAAGAGTACAGCTCAGAGGTGCATCTGCCCAGTATATGAAAGGTGCTTTGTTTAACACCCAGCAAAACACACACATACATCAACATTATGAATATTAACATATTCTAAATTACCAATCATACCATTTAGGCTAGTGCTGTAAAGTTCATGAGACTTTGCCTACTTCAAGAAGACATCCTCTTTTCTTTTCTTTGTTTTTTAAGACAAGGTTTCTCTCTCTTTCTATTGTCTGTGGCTTCCTTGGCATAGCTCCTGTCAGGACTGATTTCAGACCAGCGGTGCAAAACCTCTGACCATGGAGATGGACGTATCCTTACTGAGACTTCTCCAGGGCAGGTAGATATCACAGACAGAAATAAGCATAAGAGCATTAGTGATGGTAAATATGGCAAAAATAACCTGGAAGTGATAAGTGCTGAGAGGTCACTACCCTCATTTTTTAATATTTATTTAATTGTAACTTTCCATAATTTAACTTTGACAATGGCTGTGATTAAGCAGCATTGGAAAATTTTTTAAATTTTAGTAATTTGCTCTAGGTCCAGTGCTCCAGCACATCACTGGCAGTAACCCCAGGTGGTCATTTGGTTTGACCTTAATGGCTAAATGGGGCCTATGCCCCATTTGCAGTTTCCTACTATGCTCCCATCAGGAGAAAGAGGAAGAGAGAAGAGTGAGTAAACCCAGCATCCACTTTGTGACAACAGTCACTGAGGTCTACAGTTTAGTAATGGTTGTTAGTTGGCTTCCCCCTCACATTCATCTCAGAGGAAAGGGATTAATCCACATCCCACTGGGTCTGCACTTGTCACCAATGCACCATTGTACGGCACCTTGGACCACGCCTTACACAAGGCAGCCACAGGATTCATATCGGTTGCACGAATAGACAAATGAACAAGCTGAGGATGAAACTGGACTCCTCGCTACACATTCAAAGCCATCCAGGGTCTGATCCTTTCGACCTGCTCCTGCCTCCTTTCCTCCTACACCCAAGCACACAGACATCAACTAGACAGAACCGGCTGCCAGGCAACAATTCTGCTGTCCCTTTAACCCGCAAGGCCCTTCTACCATGCTTCCTTCTTAAGTCAGGTTTCCCTAGAAACAGATTAAGGGAGAGATTTTAACACAGGCGGTCTGTTGATGTGTGCTACCTCAAGAGAGAGAAGGACATGGCAGAAAGAAATCTCTAGTGTGCTGCAGTTGGGAGGCTCTGTGGGATGGAGAGAATTCTGGAATCGTCCCGAGAGAGGCAAGGGGTAGGACCCTTGTATGGCGTCCCCCTCCCCCACTTGCACCTCATTGTCTAAAAGTAGGGGGATGACTTTGGTTGAAGCAGCTGCCTTCCTAAAGGGACTCACATGTCAGACATTAGATCTAGCACATCAGACTGGTAGAGACTGAGTGTGTCTGACCCACAGGGGGATCCGGACTGCCTACATCGATGTCTCGTCTGCCTGTTCTGTGGCTGACTTAGTATGGCATCCAAAACAGAGTGTCTGAGGACCTTTTCCTCTACCTGACACCAACTCACCTTTGTCTCCCTGACACACTTAATCCAGCGCGTAGCTGTCCTGGAGGAAGATGGACATGGAGAGTTTGACCAGGCATGGCAGCTCAGAGATCACTGTAGCACTTGGGGAGCTGGGGCAGAAGGGCTACCCAAAATTGAAGGCTACCCTGAAGATGCATACTAGGTAAAGTTGGACAATAGAGTGAGAATCCTGTCTAAACAAACAAACAAACAAATCCTTCAAAGTCCTGACTTCTAACAAGAACACACAGAAATAGATACATATTTCTAGCCTTCACTTTGGTAGATACTCTATGCTGGGGATCGAACCAGGGCTTGCTAGGCACTGAGCAACAGCCCCAATCCTTGGTTTTTGAGACAACATCTTCTGAAGCCAAAGGTGACCTTGAACAGAAGTCCTCTTGCTTTAGTTTCCTAAGTGTTGAGATTCCAGACATGTGCCTGCCTACCATAATGACCCCATGTATTTAGCTGGGGACTTGCTTTAGTCAGTATAAGCAAGAGAGTTTCTACGCACAGCCAAGAGAAACCAACTTCTTGTTGATGGCACTGTGAGAGCTAGACTTCTGCCACTGTTCAGACACTAGGCTCCAGTGCTGGGAAGCTCCTCCTCTCGGGCTGCTGTGAGCTGTCTGTTTAAAATGGTGCAAGAATTGAGCATGTCCTGAGTTACTATTTCCTCTATTCCATTCTCCGTGTGTGTGATTTTCTTCTTCTCGGGCCCTGCAGCCACTGGAGGAAACAAACAAATAAATAACCTACAACAAGAGGATGCCCTGCCTCTTGGATTGTTACTGTTCTCACCCAGTGTGGCAATCTCTGAAATGATGAGCTTTCAAATACAGCCAAAGCTATGGAGACAGAAGAGCTGGCCTCAAGTCTGCAATAAGACAAGAGACTTTATAGAATAAAGAGGTAAGCCAGGCACGGTGGTGCATGCCTGTAGTCCCAGCACTCAGGGAGGCAGAGGCAGGCGAATCTCTATGAGTTCGCAGCCAGACTGGTCTACAAAGAAACTCCAAGACGGCCAAGGCTACACAGAGAAACCCTGCTAAGAAGGAGGAGAAGGAGGCTGGGTGATGTACAGGGAAAGGTGACCTGAAGTAAAATAAAGGATTAGTGACCTGCCCAGGCATACAGTGCAGCTCTGCATAGGAAATGGCATTACATGCTCTGAGCATGTAGTTTCAGCCCTCTAATGTCAAAAGGTTGCCCATTAGACACTTGTCAGGGAAAAGAAAGGATCTGCGGTTTCCATTTGGTCTAAGCTCCTTCCAAGTTCCTGAAAAATAAGCATCATTTACCATCGTGACCCAAGGCAGAGGTATTATCCACAGCAAAGCTAACTGGGGTACAGCGTCCAGCTATGAGCCCTCCAAACCTGGGACAAAGCAAGCAAAGGGATGGGATGGGCGCGTCTGTGTGGTCGGGCACTTGCTCAATGGCCAGCAGAACAAACACAATTCCAAATTATAAAGCAGTGAAAGCAAGTGAAGTTGGAGGAACTTCACCATAGCTTTACAAATAGTGACACTTCATTCTCTGTAGAAAGCAGAGACAGGAGAGAGAAGCAGCAGGAAGGTAGAAATATGAGAATTTCCAAGATGAGAAACAAGGATGTGGTTCTTTCTTCCCAGGACCACATATAACTGGAAATTCCTATTGAGCTTTTTCCTGTGTGTGAGAGAGAGAGCGCATTTGTGCGCATGGGCATGCTCATGCGCTTATGTCTCATTGGGAATTAAGTGCTGAGTCTTCCATGCTGGGAAAGTGCTATACCACTCAGTTCCATCCTCAGCCCTCCTGTGGAGATTCTAATTTGTGTGGCAGCCAGGTTCTGTCTTCTCATTCTCCAGTGTGAAATTTGTGTTCGGAGCAGCTGAGCAAGACATCCAGCTGGCTGCAGAGGGCTGGACACAGACCTCAGATGGCTGAGTTCCGAGGTTGTTTGTTCATTCACTGCACATGTAAATATCAAGCCAGGCATGGCAGCACATGCCTGCTGAGGCAGAAGGATTGACAGTTCTAAGCCAGCTTGGCCTGCATACCAAGTGACTGTCTCAAAAACAAGAGAAACAGGGAAAGCAAACATCATGGATCAGAAGTAGAAAACAATAGAAATAAAACAGATATGGACTCTCTCCTCAAGAAGTCTACATGTTAATGGAAAAAGAGAAGATAAACACACATTTCAAAGCAAGATTCTACAAAATGGCACCCAAAGCACAAAACAGGGAGAACTTGATGGCCACAGACATGATCGACATGAATGTGTCTCTGTGTTCAGTCTGCACAGTGTCTTGTTTTGGGGTATCCCTCTTTCCACTAAGAGATGACTATGAAATTAGATGCTGGGCTGCATCCAAGTGGTGTGGTGACTGTCCCAGAGAAACACTTCAGGTCCTCATCGAGGCCACGTCAGACAACTATAACAAATCAACTTAAAGGTCATTGCTGGCTTTCCTTACTTGCTTTGTCTTTTGAGATCATGTTGCCCAGGCTAGTGTCAAACTCAAGGGGTCAAGTGATCCTCTCTTGCCTTAGTCTCCTGAGTAGTGAGACTACAGCTGTGCAGCACATCTGTCTATTTGACTTCACGTTTGGCTTGATTCTAGCACTTGACAATATTTCATGCTCTTAAATAGAAGAAGTATCCCATTAGCCAAGTAAAAGAGGTTGGTCTGTTGGTGGCTGGAGTTTTTGCTTGCTTGCTTGCTTGCTTTTGGCTCTTTGAGACAATGTCTCACTATTGCAGCTCAGGCTAGTTAGCCTGGAACTGAGTATTTAAGTCAAGGCTGCTTCCAACTAAATCTCCATGCCTCTTCCTCCCAAAAGCTGAATTATAGGTGCACTCGGTCACATAGCTAAGAGTTTTATTTTATAAGAAAAAACAAAACAACGAAACAAAACAAAAAACCAGAAACAAAACCGTGAAAGGATCAGTCTGCTCAAGTCCGCTGTGTAGTGGCACAGAGGGAATTTCACTCTCATTGCTATGGAAAGTGTCCTGTTTTGAGACATTTGGCTCTTCTATCTCATACCCCTTGCCTCTGAGAACGTCAGATAAACTGCTTACCGTCCTTTTGTTTTTTTGGTTGGTTGCTTTGGTTTAGTTTTTTAGACATGGTTTCTCTGTGTAGCCCTAACTGTCTGGGAGCTCACTTTGTAGACTAGGCAGGACTCACACTCAGAGATGTGATCGCCTCTGCCTCCTGAGTGTTAGCATTCAGGGCATGTGCCACTGTTTCTGCTTGCTGACAGGAACTGCAGTGTGGGTAATTGTGTTTTGACTTGTAGCTTAGTCTATGGGTCCTGTGCAGTAGCTCTGCCCCTCCCCCGCCCCACGCCGGCAGCCTGTGAGTTTTAGTTAGCTGCTGTCTACCTGGGCTAGAGCCACTGTTGGTTTGCTGGCCCAGCCTATGGGGCTGTACTACAGATCCAATTCCAAAATCACGGGAAGCAGCACCTTGCTGAGCCGCAGCCTCAGTCTCAGTGCAAGCCACACCCTGTCCCTGGTGATTTCGTGTGCAAATTTCTCACCACTGCGGAGTGAGCTCAGTGCCTATGGAATAGTCCTGTCCCTTTAAACAGCAGTTTCAAAAAAGGTGTGGAAGCTAAAATCTCAGCTTAAAAAAAAAAAAATCTGCCCAGGTGTGGCTCCGTACGGCAGACATAAACTTAGGCTGTGTGACAAGACTCTGTCTCAGAAACAAAGGACAACAAATCTTGACTTCTAGAACTCAGTACAGGGAAACAAGATCTCATATTAATTTACAGTCTGCTTAAATAGAAAGCTGATTGAATATCTAATGTTCTCCTAGTTCTCTTTTGCTCATTTAATATGCATTCCAATATCTTTTTCATAATTATAATCAGTATAAATATTCAGGCTTATATCTCTTATTTCCCATTCTACACAATAAATTTCCACTTTTTACCTTTGCCCCATGTGTCATTCCTACAGCCTTATAAACCCTGAGCATGTGTATGTTCATTACTTATTTTTATTCTTGCTAGAAAATGTTCAAACACACCATATGAAGTCCTGCAAAGTGCTTTGGTGAAATTTTTTGCTTGCTTTTTCTTCCTTTTGCCTTGTAGACACATTTCATGAAGTACCAAGTCAGTGCAACAAACACTGTTATAGCTTTTATTAAATGCATTAAAGCAAGGCAGCTGTGAGGACACGTGCATGTAACCCCAGAACGTGGGAGGCTGAGGCAGGAGGATGCATTCAAGTTTAAACCCAGCCTGTGCAACATAGCAAAACTTATCTCAAAAGCAAATAACAACATTAACAGGAAAAGTAGTAAGAAGCCTAGAGCCGTGGCTCTCAACCTTCCTGATGCTGTGACCCTTTAATGCAGTTCCTCGTGTTGTGGTGACCCCAACCATAAAATTATTTTCGTTGATACTTCATAACTGCAATTTTTCTACTGTTATGAATCATAATGTAAATATTTCTGGAGATAGAGATTTGCCAAAGAGGTCGAAACCCATAGGTTGAGAACCGCTGGTCTGGATATATGTATTTATTAGAAATTCCTTCTTCTCCAGGGAAGATGGAGCCAGTTCATACACTGGGCATTCATTAATGGGTGTGACTTTCTTTTCTT
The DNA here is from genome assembly GCA_028658305.1 of Pachyuromys duprasi. Classification (NCBI taxonomy): domain Eukaryota; kingdom Metazoa; phylum Chordata; class Mammalia; order Rodentia; family Muridae; genus Pachyuromys; species Pachyuromys duprasi. Next base: position 2,163,842 of record CM053750.1, on the reverse strand, counting down.
AGATCTACTTCTGAACTTGAGCTTACCAATGTAAAAGATTAAATCATTGCAAACAACTTGGAGGACTGCTTTCTTTCAAGACCCATTCTTTTTATTTATTTCTTTATTCTTCTCTCATGCATTACATCCTGACTGCAGTTTCCCCTCCCTCCACTCCACACTATTACTTTCCTTCTCTCCCAAATCCACTCTTCCTCCATTTCCCTTCAGAAGAGAGCAGGCCTCCCAGAAATATCAGCAGAACAGAGCATAACAAGCATATCAAGGCTGGATGAGGCAATCCAGGAGAAGGAAAAGGGTCCCAAGAGTAGGCAAAAGAGAATTCCTACTCCTGCTGTTAGAAGTCCCACAAGAATACCAAGCTAACTAACCATAAAATATGTGCAGAATGCCTAGCTCAGACCCATGGAGGCTAGGTGATTGTCTCTTCACTTTCTGTGAGCTCCATGAGTTGATTCTGTGGGCCATGTTCCCATGATGTCCTTGACCTTTCTGGTTCCTCAATCCTTCCCCTCTTCCACAGGGTTCCCCAGGCTCTGCCTCATATTTGACTGTGAGTTAAGACCAATTCTTAAAGCTTCTCTTTGGCACCACTAGTCGGCACAGGGTATTTAACTTTGCAGGCACAAAGCATGTAACAATCTTACATGAGCCTGTCTTTGCCGGAGCACCTCAGCAGGGGTCTCTCCAAAGAATTGCAAGGTTTGCTCCATTCCTTCAGCCAGACAATTGCTCAGGTAAGATCATCACTAACAAAGCTTTATGCTTCAGCCTATTTAAAATGTCCTCCTGCTCCACCCCGTCACCTCAATGTGCTTAGAGAGCTCTTTTCATCACCTGGCACAATAAGCACCTGTTTGCACTTGGGATTCTGTGTCCCTTTGGTAGAATGTTCACTTCATGAGAACAAAGACTTCTGTTTCTGTCATTTGCGTCTATATTCCCAGGGCCTTGGAGATACCTGGCACATGGTCAATATCCAGTGACTATTGTAGAATGAATGAGTGAGTGACTATCAGACTTATGTCATCAATTATTCTCTGTTCTGAAAAGCAAGTGCCGAAATGCTGTGTGGAGATCACTGGAGGATCTTCAAAGTCTACCCATCTTGTTCTTGGCTTCTGTCAAGACTCAAGCAGAACTAGCATAGACTCAATACTAAAGCAGCGGCCTAGCATGCACAGAGCTCTGGATCTGGGCCTCAGCAGCACAAGAAAACAAGAAAGGCTCCAGTGGAACTGATGGTTGCTTGCTCATTTGATTTGAAAACATTGCAGCCTCTATTAAATTCCCCACAGCTCAAATTTCAAGTCATCAAAACTCATGATTTGGCCTGATTCCAAAAGATAAGCAAGTGACCTGAGCAGCTACTTCTGGGAATAGCCACTAAGGACATTGTGTTTTTTCGGTCTGACCATTGGCATCAGCCAGCCAGTCACCATCCCTGACTCTGGTCTGAAATCCATTCCTCAACACCAAGTGTTCTGACTGCTCCCCTGCTGTGACTTGCCTCTACTGGGAAAGTTGTTCACCACTGTGATCGCTGGCAATGCTACCCCCAACAATACTTCTTTAAAAAATATCTCTGGGTCATGACCCTCAAAGGGGTTACATAACTCAATGTGGTAGGTCATGGAAGTTGTAGCAAAATAGTACAAGGTTTCTAAGTGCAGAATGGCCCAGTTTTAACTCACAATCTGATATGTAGCAAAATTGAGGTGTTTCTGATATCATTCACCTGTTGTGGCATCCTGTGACTGGATTGAAGCCCAGGTTCTGGACACAGGACACGTGTTTTCTGACTGCACCCATTACCACTGTCCTGCCACATAGAGCCCAGGAACACTGACCCAAAAGCCAGGGCTCAGATTTGAGGCTGTCACATGTTCTGAATTGCAGGGTTTAATGTTCAGACAAGCTTTCTGCTCTTATAGAAGCAATGCTTTAATTAGAGAAAATGTCATATACAGCTTCCAAAAATGTCAGGCTTCCCAGAATGTAGCGATCACAGATGATTCCCAAGCTCCCGCCCCAGGAAAGAGGGCAGGACAGCATTTGGTAAGTCATCAATGAGATTACATTTCAGTGAAAATCGGTACCAGAAACTAGATGTGGTGGTTTAGACCTATAATCCCAACAGTTTTAAGGCTGCGGCAGGGGAATTTCAGCATGTTTGATGCCAGCCTTGTGTATACAGTGAATTCTAGAACAGCTGCACAGAAAGACTTCAATCTTTTAAAACTAAGAAAAGAAAGAAGGAAGCAGAGAAGGTAGTCTCAGGCTTTGGGAAGCACACCCGTAACCCTAAACACTTGGAAAGCTTTTACTATTTTGAAGCTAGGCTACACAGTAAGACTTTTGAAAACAACACAACACAACCAGTTCATAACACCATTTTTTTTTCTAGCATTTGCAGCTCCAGCCACTCTTGAGGGTGGATATGAGGGCTCACTTGAGGCTAGAAGTTCAGGACCAGCCTGGTCAGCCTGGTCAGGATGCCATCTTGAAAATAAACATGTTCACTATTTCCAAGAAGACCGTGTCATTTCTGGATGATGGAGACATGAAAATGATGCTTCTCTTTCCTTACATAGAAATAAACAAGTACTTAAAATCTCTTATGGTTATTTTCTTACCAGGCTGTTGTTTAAATACTAGGATCTTGTAAATTGTGACCCTGCGTATTTTCTTATGTGATTCTTCTTAACTAACTTCTGTCAGAAAAAGCAAATTACTAAACCTGAGAAACTCAAAGCTGCATATGCTGAAATAAAGCAGAACTCCGAGGACAGTATTTGCTTCAAAACAGCATACTCATGCTCACACACAGAGGGTCCT
>CM053750.1:2137618-2160504 GCA_028658305.1 Pachyuromys duprasi | reverse complement strand
TGTCTTAGACATCCTCTTTCTCTATAGCCATCTCATTCATAATTAATTACTATCTACCTTGCCTGTTGAGTGAAGCTTATAAAAGTTAGGAACTTCCGTCTAGTCACTGCTATTTTCTTCAAGATATGCTCTAGATCTGACACTTGCTGGAACAGGATCAACATTCATGAAGTGTTGGCCAGGCATGTTGGCATATCTTTAATCCCAGCACTTGGGAGTCAGAGGCAGGTGGGGTCCATGAGTTTGAGGCCAGCCTGGTTTATATAATGAGTGCTTGTCTGAGGGAGTTGGCCACCTTGATTATCATGGTGTTTGGACAAGGCGCTTTTCATTTAGGAAGGCTGTAGCGCTTTCAGCGCAGTAGCAGAGCGAAGCATTTCAGAGCTAGTTGTTTCAGCTACTCTAGAAAAGTTGGCCTTGTATTTGGATAGATAGGAAACTTTCCAGGTACATTCTTTGGCAAAAGACTCAGGAAAATAAATGACTGAGGGACTGGCAGGAAGGGGCTGAGGCTCCCTGACACATCAGGCAGCAAGGAGGTTCCTAGGGAGGGCACAGGAGTGGGTGTGAGCCATGACACAGTCCTCCTTCCGTACAGGCTCCAACTTCTGACTCCCCACCTCACCTCAGCCTGCCTCAAAAGAGCCGCCGGGGCCAGGCTAGAACAGTAAATATGGGATTGTGTTTGCTGACTTGGCTTAGCAACAAGATCTCATGCTAACCTTTCCCCGCACTGTTATAAAGAGGAAGGGTGAACTCAAAGTGAATCACACAGGTCTCCCATGAGGAATCCACACTTCAATGGGAAACAACACAACCAAGCATTGGTGCCTAAATGCGCAAAGACATGAGTCCCAGTCACCCACCCTAAGGGTGGCAAAGGTGAGCCAGGACAGCCAGCTGCAGAAGAGGCAGATGGGCCCTAGGGCTTATATTGTCAGGTGAATCTGGTGAAGGAAGTGGCGACCCCTCAAACATTCTTGTTCATTATGAGCTGCTTTTGGAATATTCAGTCATTAAGGAAAGGGGCGCTAGCCCACTGGGAAGGCCAACGGACAGGCTAGCAGGATGTTATCTCAGAGAGGGGGCAGCAGCGTGGCCTGCGGCAGCTCTTTCACTCAGGGCCACAGTTTCTGAGATGCTTTCGGAAATCGTGAGGCTGGGGTTTATCCACCCCCCCTCACCACTTCTGCTCCCACCAAGGTTCCTCTGCAATTCTCTCTGTCTCATGAGTCTTCTGGGTTCTCTCAGTGGGGCCTTTCTCGAGTCCCATCCAGTGTCAGCTTCCTTCTGTGAACCCTCACTGTGTGGGATTTAATAAGCTCAACTTGGGGCTAAAATCTGGTTTAGCCAGTAAATTTAACTGAAGCCAGAATTTACACCCTGATCCAAAGGTAGTTATGTAGCATAGTCCATTCATGATATGACACGCTCTGTGCTAACATGAAGAGTATACCAACAAAATAAAAACACAAGACTTTGCTTTTGTAAATTCCACTGGGGTTGGAAGGACTGACCATAAACAAAACAGAGAGCAAAACATGGGATTGAGGCTGAGCAACATGATGGAAGAAAACAGGCCGTCGTGGCGGTGTAGGAAGTTCCTGGAACACACCATACGTGGCAACAGCTCTCTCCCCCTCCAGCCTTCCCCCTACTTTCTCTCTCTCCCTGCAGCCTCATTATGTCGTTCTGGGTGTAGATGGATTCAAACTTACAGCCATCTTCCTGCGTCCGCCTCCCGAGTCCTGGGATCACAGGCAGACTCTGTCACACCCTGCTTTAATTTCCAGTAAGAAGTTGGGAAGGCCCATACAAGAGTGTGATTGTCACCCACAGAGGACAGAGGAGGTGAAAAGCATGGCAAGGCACTAAGAACAGCAGAAGTTGTGACCTAACAGTGGCAGTTGCTGGTGTGGTGAGCACCAAGACTTGTGGAAATACACCCACCACCACCAAACCCTCAGGATCCCAAAGAAAATTAAAAAAAAAATGAGTGTCCACAGATGCCCAATACAAAATATGACAGCTAGGTCAGTATTACCAGAGCTCCAGGACCGTCTAAGGAGGGAACCAGAACGCAGACACTTGCCCTCTGTCTGCCTACACCTGTCCCAGGTGTCTGTCCCAATGCCCCACAGTAAGAGCAAGGGTGCTGTGGCCCTCCAGACCATTCTATAAAGTTGTATAATTCAGCAGGTCTTGAAATGAAAGGCCCTTTGGAATCAATTGGAGGCCTTGTAAAAATATACAGTAGCAAACCTGTCTCCATTGGTGTAGGGTGGAACACCCAGATCTACATGTCTAACCCTTTCCCAGAAGAGAGTGGTGTGGTTTACCTACATTCTGAGAATTGCCCTCAATTGCACCTGGCCTTCCTAGCCTTTCCAGCTTCCTCTTAGCTCTTCCTCCTACCTGGAATGGCTTCCCATTCTCTGATTTTTCCCTTCAAAAGCGAAGCCAGGAGCCCACTTCCTCTTTGAAACATTCCCACTTTTGCCCAAGCAAAAGCCTTCCGAGTATTGTCAGGGTAATTTGATTTGCTCCTCGCTCAGCTCACTCGCTTGCTTGCTTGCATGCTTGATACCATATCTCATACTGTCCCACAGTCCCACAGTTTGTTCTTAAACTTAACGATCCTTTTGCTTCTGTCTTCTGCGTGCTGAGTGACATTGGTCAGCACACCCAGATCCTCCCTTAACCACTTTCCTTCCGCATTTTCATCCCACCTGGAGATTGTTCAAGATTATAAGCACCTGAGGGTGATTTCTCAGTTGCTAAGGTCCAGGGTTAAACAAAAATTTCTTGATCCCTAATATTATATGGCTTTGGGCCTCGGGAAGGGGCTAGACTAAATAGGATAGGAAGATTAGGGAAGGAAACTCCTTCTCTGTGGCTATGACAAAGTCATCATTCCTTCTGGGTGAATAGTTCCCAGTGCAGTCACTCCAGTAAGTAACCCCTCACCTAAGCTCTGTACAGAAGCCCGGCAAACTCACTGGTTCTCCACAGTGGTGAATCATGCCTCCATTTGTCACTGGGATCTTAGAAGAAGTACACAGTGCTTATGTTTCCCCTAGAGAAGGGATTTCAATAACACTGTTATAAGCACATAGGAGAAATCAGAAATGACTTCTTGAGCCAGAGGTCACCAAATTGGTTACATAAGAAGACAAAGGACTGGCCTAGCAGAGGAGTACCATATGGGGTTGGGAAATGATACTGGTAAGATGAGCATCATATCCCCAAAGTCCTCGTCTCTTCAAATACAGAGTGTAGCCTTTAACTTCAGAGCAATGAAGACTCCGTGCGGCCCTATGAGCAGAGGGTCAGATCAGCCTTACAAAGCTCACTCTAGCTGTTGTACCTGAAATCTGAGTGATAAGTAACAAATGTCAACAAAACCAGGACAGAAGGCACAGCTTCACAGACCCAAGAGAGGAGGGTAGTGACCAGAGGTAGTGGCTGTTTGAGTAAGAAAGGCCCCCATAGGCTCGTATTTTTGAGTGTGGGGTTTCTAATTGGTGGGCTGTTTAGGAAGGATTTGGAGGTGTGGCTTTCTTAGAGGAGGTGTGTCACTGGGTGTGGGCTTTGACATTTTGAAAGCCTATAACAGGCCCAGTCTCACCCTCTCTCTACCTCCTGCCTGAGGATCAGGATGTTGGCTCTCAGCCCCTACGGCTCTGCCTGCCTGATGCAATGCTCCCCACCATAATAGAAATGGACTGAGCACTGAAACTGCAAGCAAGCCTTCAATTAAACGCTTTCGATTATAACTTGCCTTAGTCTTGGTGTTTTCTCACAGCAATAAAGCAGTAACTAAGAGAGTTAGAGAAGTAGGTACACTAGAAAGGTGTTTACACATTAGCATCCTCAAGTTTGAGTGATAAATCAATGAGAAAACAAGAGAGAAGGCTCAAGGATGATGCAGCACCTCTGCATTGAGTACCAGAATGGATGCTCAGGTCATTAGCTACAATGTGCCATAGAGTAGCAGATATAATCAGTTTTAGGAGACGAAGAATAAAGGAAAGAACAACTCAAAGGTATGGGATACCTGAGCCTTTTAATAGATTCTTGGGAAGGAATGAGTGATGTTAAGAAGGTAGAGCAGTAATTGGTGGCACAAAGGCATGAGGCCAGCCTAGGGTACATAGTAAGTTCTGGGTTAGCCTCGTCCACAGTGTGAGCTGTGAGTTATCTTAACACAACACAAAACAACCACAAAAGAGACCACCCAACAACAACAAAAGTGGTTCAGACGGAGTGAGACAAATCGGCATGGTAGAATGCAGAGCCTTAGACAGGAGTGAAGCCACCACACCCGCCACATACACATGGAAGGAAGGAAGAAGCACGGCTGTCTGTTTTAGCCATTTTTCAGTCGCTGTGATAAAACTCTACGACCAAGGCGACTCATAAAAGAAAGTGTTTAATTGAGTTACCACTCCAGAGGGTTAGAGTCCGTGGCTGTGGAGGAAAGGTGTGGCAGGGGCAGCTGAGAACCTCCCACGCCGAACTTCAGTCGGGAGGAGAGCACACACTGAAGATAGATAGCAGGAGGCTTTGGAAACCTCAAACTAGGGGTCCCCACAATACGCCTTCTCCAATGAAGCTCCACCTCCTGATTCTTCTGAAACAGTCCCACTAGCTGGAGTCTAAACGTTTAAACTCGTGAGTGCTCAGGGCCATTCCCATTCAAGTCACCGCAGCCAGAGGTGTCCTGCCTGTCCCCGCCCTGCTGGTCCTGTCTCATTCCATTTGTGGGTACCACATTCTCAACCAGTTGGCAAATAAATTATTCTTTCTTCACTGACCATTCTGACCCAATAGCTGGTGTGTGCTTCCTGTTTCTTGCGTATTTGAGGGAGACAGCCAGCCTGAAGGAGTTGTGAGGGTAAAGGAAGTTATGTGTGCACATGTTCAGAATAGCACCTCACTAGCATTCACCTCAGACTATGAGCATATGACCAGAAATGCCATGTTTATCTGGAGTTTCCCAGGGTACTCTCTTAGTCAAAGACAGACTTCCTGTGTCTTTCTGCCTTTTGCAAAGCCATAAAATGTATTATTTTGACTGTTTATTAAATTTCTGTTTCTTATTTACTCTTCGTTTATAAAGTCAAAGATAATAAATAAACTGCAACTTGTATGGGAATTTCTCAAATTATCTAGCACCTGAAAAGAAATCTGAGCCAACAATCATCAGAAGCTCTGGAAAGGTATGGAGAAACTGTATTTCCCACCCTCGTCTAATGACAAAAACAAAAACAAAAAAAGGCACTGAATTTGTAGAAAATTCAATAAGGGTTTAGTCCAATATGAGGTGCGGGGTGTCCTCCTCTGAATTCCTTGCCCTTCCCCAGGGGACTTTGTGATGCAGGCTGTGCAGGCTTCTTTCCTTTACTCCTTCCACACATGAGCGTTTTAAACTCAGGAGCCGGGCTGCCTCTCATGGGCTCCCTACCACCACATGCCTGGAGAGCCAGAGAGGAATCTGTCTTCAGTGACACAGAGCTTCCACCCTGGGTTTGGTTCCCTAAGATCACCTTGGGGGACAGCAGGCAGCTCAGGTGCAGCCTGTTCCCAATGGGTTCATGGGCTTTCCACGTGGCCTCTTTGGACTTGAATCCTGGCATTCCCACACATTCTCTCATCTTACTGTACACGGTTTGTATTGTAGTTTGAAAAGCTAAGTACACACCGAGATGTGCTCACCATGCGTCCTGTGCAGCCTCTGTTCTGTTGGGTGCCTCCTTTCTCCCTCACACACCTGCACTCATATCTGCTTCCCAAAACCTTTTGCAGGCATCCTGAGGAGGAATGGGATGATGGTTACCACTTAAAAAAATTACACTTCTAGGATTCAACTCTGTAGACATGGAGCCATTTATTTATTTTATATTTATATGTGCTTAAATTGACAGTCTATCTATCTGTCTGTCTATCTCTATATCTGTATCTGTATCTATCTATATATTTAAGACAAGGTCTCACTACATACCTACGGTGTATCTAAAGATGATCACACACACACACACACACACACACACACACACCTTTTTGTTCTTTGTTTGTTTTGAAACAGGGTCTCTTTATATGCCCTTGGCTATCCTGGAACTCACTATGTAGGCCAGGCTGGTTTTGAATTCCCAGAGGTCCGTCTGCCTCTGCTTCTACCTCCCCCAAGTGCTGAGATTACAGGTGTGTGCCACCATGCCCAGCTCTTCATTTAATAACTTTAAACATATTCATTTGGGATGAACTTGTTTTCAGATTTTAGGAAGATGCTGCATGCCTGCATCTTTGGCAAATGAGGACACCCAAAGGACAGCTACTGTCTATTGGGATCGCTCTGTCATTAGTCTACGCCCCAAGCTCGGTTCATCCCTCCCTAAGCAGTGGTTCTCTATCTTCTTAATGCTGTGATCATGTTGTGGTGACTCCCAACCACAAAATTATTTTTTTTTGCTACTTTATAACTGTAATTTTTCTACTGTCATGAATCATAATTAAATATCTGACATGAAGGATATCTGATATGCTACCCCTCTGAAAGACCATTTTGAAATTCAAGAGGGTCATGACCCACAGGTTGAGAACCATTTCCTTAAGGAACTCCAAAGTCTTGAATAGGCTACCTTGTCTCTGGCACCCATCTCCTCCAGGCCTTCCCAGTCCCAGCTACCATGTCGTCTGATACTGAGGACATGTAAACTGCAGGTAGTTTCTGGGGGTGCAAACACAATCACAGCATTTGGAGAGTTGAGGCAGGAAAATCCTGAGTTAGAGGTCAATTTGGCCTATCCTTGTGAAACCTTGTCTCAAAAACTCAAAAGTAAATAAATCAATTAAAGTAAAATAAAATTGGGCTAGCCACTTCTAAACATTGGTTAATTTCATATGTTGACCTGGATACACAACTATGCCCCAAAATATGATCAAACATTATTCTGGATGTTCTTATGAGATTTTTAGATGAGACATTCAAATTGGTAGAATTTAAGCCAGGTTTTGTGACGTATGTCTATTGTCCCAGCTTCTAAGAAGGCTGAGGTGGGAGGACCATTTAACTCTAAGAATTTAAGTTTAACCTGACCAATACAGAGATACAATTTCAAAAACAACAAGATAAATAAACATTCTCAAACAACAACTACCACTTCAGAACAAAGTCGATAGAATTTTCAGTAAATTTCTTAATATGACAATCCTCATCCAATTGGTTGAAAGCTTAAATAGAACAAAAGTTTGATAACCCCTGTCCTAGTTAGCTTTAACCATCACCTTGACACACATTAGACTCACCTGAGAAAAGAGTATCAACTGAGAGACTCCCCAAATTAATCTGTGGGAGGCTCAGCCCATTCTGGGCGGCACCATTCACTAGGCCGTTGGTCCTAGACTATATAAGAAAGTTAGTCAAGTGATAGTTTGTGAGTGAGCCAGCAAACAGTGTTCCTGTGTGGTTTCTGCCTCACATTTTTGCTTCAGTCCCTGCCCTGACTTCCTTCAATGATGGACTGTTACCTGCAAGCTGAAATAAATCCATTCCTTCCCTATATTGTTTTGGCCATGGTATTAATCAGGGCAGCAGAACCAAACTAAAATGGTCCTGCTGCTACCATCAGCAAGAAGGACTCTGTAGCTGATTATCTGGGGGTTTGAACTGCAACACTAGCTCCTCCCTGGGTCTCTGCCATGCACATTTTAAATTTGCTAGCCTCCAAAATCACAAGTCAATCCTCTAAATTCTCTCTTCCTCTGTGCGCGCGCGCTCACACACACACACACACACACACACACACACACACACACACACTATTGCTTCTGCTTCTCAGAGCAGTACATCTCCCTGTCCACCTTGCAGGAGTCTGACTTACTACCAGCTACTGAGGTTGCTTACTGAGTGCTTACACTGTGCTTCCCATCTTGCCAATGACTCATCATTACGTCCTCACCGCCACCCCGTGAGCTGGATACTCTGTTGTGTCGTACCCCTACCCCTGCCCCCACGCCTGAGCCCAGTGAGATCTTGGAGAGATCTGAGTCACTGATGGGCAGTGAAGGGTAGAGCTGTGATCTCAGCTTTACCCAGCACACGCAGTGCCTCTCACTGCCTGCCTAACTTCCAGATGCTTCTCTTGCCCACTAAATGTTCTCTTCCACCCCCACTTGGAAAGTTGAAACATTTTATTCCTGTATTTGATTTCTGAAGAGATTTGCTTTTTACCCTTTGATTTCATGTTGCTCGGGACTTGTTAGGAAGCAGCCCAGACAGAAAGTTCTGATGATGTTTCGAGACCACACATAAGACCCTCCCTGGACCCATCCCTGTTGCCCTCCTGTCTTCATCGGCAAGGCTGGAAGGTAGCCCTGCCACTCAAGCCAGGAATCATGTCCTAGAAATCATGCCCCCTCTCTCCATGTTGTGAGCAATGTCATCTTGGTCTGACAATCTCTAGGTGTCCTGGCTTCAAGGAAAAGCAAACTGGCCCAGTGGTGAAATACGTGGAGATACGGAAATGACCAGGAATTCACTTCAAAGCTGTTCATCTAAACTTCTTTTCACCGATTAGCACATATACACAAAACCAAGACATTCTGGTGGCTGATATCCAGCATGGCAGACAGTGGAGAGAATTGCAGCTTGCAGGGTGCTGTGGCTTGTCATAGTGTTGCCAGAGAACTGCTGCTCAAATCTCAGGCTTAACCTGTCCCTCCAGTGTCTCGGTGTGTAGAGAAGGAAGGCACCTGCTCATTCTGGAAGGAAAAGCCCATCTTTCTCGATGGTACTCCTTGGTTGCCTTTCGGTAGCTAGTTCCTCATGAAAACATGAGTTTGATACCCAGAACCCATGTAAGAAGGCCCACAGTGGTGGTGTGCATTTGTAATTCCAGCGCTGGGAAAACAGAGACAGGCTAATCCCTGCGATGGCCAGCCAGCCATTGAACTCCTGACCAATGAGAGACCCTGTCTCAAAAAATGTGGGGATCAGGTACGGGAGAAGGGGAGTGAGCAGCAATGGAGCCCATGCAGAATCCCGGGAATCAGACTCAATGTGCAGATTTAACTTTACTGCAATCAGACCATCCCATGCTAGTCTCAAGCACTAGTAAGAATCTATCAGGCTGGTGCAACTATAAGGAAATGTGGAAGATGGGTCGGGGGAGCAAGGTCACCTTAGGAGGCTTCTGTAAAGAAGGGGGAGACAGTCACCGTCCTAGCCTTGGATCCATTTTGAGACTTCACTAGTGTGCTAGGGGGACGTAGTGGATCAGCACTGTGTGCAGTGGATGAGGACCTTTCGAGGAGTCATAGGAGTTGCTGACACTTTACTTGGACACTCCCCACAAAGAATAAAGAATCAGCCAGCTCTTGAGAAACAACACCTGAAGTTGACCTCTGCTCTGCACATATGTTTGTGCATGCATGTTCAGAAGCACCCACTCACCCACAAGGGCGTCCACACAAACACACACATATAATAGTCTCTTGGGGGCAGGCCAGTGCATTTCTTCCATATGCAATTTCCAGCTGCTTTGCCCCTCTTGGCACTTTGCTAAGAGCTTGTTTTGTTGTTGCCGAATTTTTGGATTTTGCTTGTTTACCTTGCTGGGGATTTGAACCAGTGCCTTATTTATGCTGGCAAGTGCTTGCCCGCTGAGCCACGCCCGTAACTCCTGTAGCCACTGTAGCCTGTAAGAGCTTTGTCTATGTCCCTTAAGGTTATCATAACTGGCTATGGCCTGACAGATGGTGTCCCAGTGGCTTTAGGAGGCCAAGGACTTGTACAGAGTCAGAGTAGCAGAATGACTATCCCCAGCTGCCCTAGCACAACAGTGCCACCAAGAAGGACAGTCAATATAGGCGGGATGTGACTCCCATGTTCACCCTTCTACTTGGAGGTGCACCTGGAAGGGATGTGTGAAAATGTACCTGAGACTACCCCTTCACTCATTCATCCCACAAGCGTGGCTCCAATGGTTCTGGCATGCATCAAGCCAGTTCAGGATGCTAGAGCTATGATAGAGCTTTGCCCTGTCTGGACAAAGGCTGAGTGTGTTGCCACTAGGTAGAAGCTAAAGCGTTTCAAATGACAAGTTCAGAAAACCTTTCAGGATGGATCTAATTTTATCTCTGTGGTTAAAAACTCCCAGCAGTCATATTGGCAAGAAATATCCTGCAACCTTTGATCCTCCTTAGACAAACATTTGTGTAGTACTAATCCTTTCCCAGGGCCTCTGAGAACCCACCGGACTGTGCTTCAGTGACAACACATGCCCTTAGCTGATATGTAGCAGGCACACCACACCACACGTTGTGAAAACCATTCCTGTTATGTAACTTCCCTATAGAATCAAAATCTTCACACTTACGCAAATCATCAATGTTATTTTTCAGCACTGAGCTGCCGTGCTCCGTCTTCCTATCTTTGCTCCCTTCCACCCTGTTTCTAAATCTGGACTGTGCCTCTGTGCATGCAAGGTGATAGATTACATGCGGTATAACTTGAATGTGGCTGGTCAAGTCTCATGCTTCTGGAAACACAAGCAACCTGCAGTAGCTCTAAGAGACCAATTTCCTGTCTCTCCCTCCCATTCTTTCTTCCTCCCCTTCCCTCCCCTCCCCTCCCTCCCTTCTCCTCTCTTCTTCTCTTTTTCCCTTCTTTCTCGACTCTCTCTCCCATCCCATTTCCCCCTCCTTTCCCTCCTCCTTCTCTCCCCCTGCTTCGTTAGAGATTACAATACGATTTTTCAGAATTCATACAGGAACTTCTGTGTAAACAAAGCTTAGAGGACTCTGGGGGAGGTTTGTTGACCCACGCTGGTGTTCCTCAGGGTTCCCAGGGTTCTCGCTTAAACATTCAACCTATTCAAAAGTTTCAAAGAGAACAAAAGCTGTAGGAAGGAGGCAGCTGCCAGCCTGGTGCTCAGAGTAAGGACACAGCACCAGTTCTGGAGGAAGAGGGTAGACAAGGGCAAAACTGGCAGAGAACTAGTTCCCGGGCTACAAGATTTCATGTCTCTGGCCTTTGTCTTGGCCACCCTCCAGCTTTGTTTGACCTTGAAGCTGTACCTGCAGGGCAAGGGAGGAGCCGGATACTTCCCTAAGCAGTGTCAGGCACTTGGCCAGCATGGAGTTTTATTGATATCTCAGGTGGCTCTGGTGGCCTCCTCACAGGCTAGAGTATGGGTCATGGCTCGCCTGACCCTGGGAGGAGGCCTGGTGAAGCCTTAAATCCCTCGGGCAGTTCAGTAGAAGTGAATGCCAGGTGGGAAATCTTCCCTTTCATAAAATGACCTCTGGCATTGGGGTGTGAACACTCCCCCCCTACCAACAATTACAGGTTGAAATCGGGTTTGTCTCTGCCTCAAAAAGTGATGGAGCCTCCTCCTCAGGCTGAACTTGTTGGCACACACAAGTTCACTGAAAGCAAACTCTCCTTCCACCTGATTCTTCCTCCTACTTTCCCCTACTTCCTTCCCTCACTCTTTCTTTCAGGTTCACCTTGAACTTTAATCCTCCTGCATCAGCTTCTGGCGTGCTGGGATTACAAATGTGCACCACCACATCCAGCCCTGCATCGCCTAAAAGCTCTTCCTAGTCAGTCCAGAAAACCCTGAGAAAAATGAACACACACCGCCCAGTGCTCTGAGGACAGCTGAATGAGCTGGAGTCCACTTAGGAGGAACAGGACTTTGACCGGCAGAGCAGACGTCCCAGCGATGACAGAGGTGGATACAGAGCCCTTAGCACAGGATTCCCACAGACTTCAGGGAAGCTGAGGCTTGTTAACAAGGGACTGGGTGCCTGGTCCAGGTCAGCAGGCAGCCCAGACCACTCACATCCTACCTGCCGCTGAAGATGGGTACCCACCTCACTGGCTGGGCTTTTGTTTTTATTTGAAGAGAGGGATAAAAACTAAATTTTTAACACATTGGCAACCACTTTAGTTATTTTTAAACATTGTGTGGGCCCAAACAGTATAAGCTAAAAGGAATGTCTGTACACTCTGCTTGGCTACCAAAAATATTCTGCACAGGGGTGTATGTGCTTCCACAGGCAGCTGCAACCTCAAATCCCCAATGTTAATGACCAAAGTGACTTATTTAGCCAGCCCATTCAAAGCCAAGTTCAGCACTGTCATCACATTTCAGACCACTGTCTCTTCATTCTTCCCTTCTTTCTTTATTTCTTTCTTGTTCATTTATTATTTGTTATTTTTGAGGCACTTTATAGCCCAGTCTGGCCTTGTACTCCCCTGCCTCAGTGCCCCAAGTGCTGAGGTTATAGGTATGAGCCACCACACCCATCATCAGACCCTGATCTTCACCCTGAAGACAATTCTGCTATTTCTTTATCTTTGTCCTCGACCACTCAAAGATGTTGGGAAGCTACCTCAGACCAAGGTTTTAGCGGAGGCAGCCCTTGGCTCTCCAGAGGAAACCCTTGCGTCCCGATCACTTAGTCAGGGATGCTAATGTCTTAAATATACACATAGGTTCTTGGACAAGCTTCTTAACATCTCTGATTCTCTTCTTTAATAGCTCAAAGGGACTGACCATTCCTTCCCACGAATAAAACACGGCAATTTCGTCTTCTGTCCAATCACTGTGTTAGGGTATGGAATTCACTGGAAGAACAACCCCAGACTCAGGTAGCATGCAAGCAACAAGGGCTTTTATTTAGCATAACTCCAGCATGCTGAGGCCACCACCTAGACAACATGGCTGCAACCCTGAAGCGAGCTGGAGGGTCCTTTTTAAAGCCAGAAAGGAGAATTACTGCTGTGGCTATATAAATGTAACCTTGATTGGGATTGGCTGGTGCCCATGGAGGCTACATGGACTCTGGTCAGGACTTAGGTGCTTTTCAAACCCATAGTTAAGCAACCTTCTCTTCCCCCGGTCAGATGTCTTGGCTGTTTTTTATTTGTTGCTCCTTTTCTGTAGGATTTCCTGTAACTCTTAGGCCTGTTTGGTCTAGCAAGAAAATGAAGCCTGTCATGGAGTTGGTCAGGCTTATTTAGCCAGGCTCTCTCAACTGTAGCAGGTCTATAGTCTCTAAAGCCAAGGATTTCTAAGATCCTTCTTTTAGGGCATCTCCTCAGTGGGATTGAGTAGTGCCCCCCCAGCCAAAGTGTCACATGGGTTCCCAGATGTGTTTGTTCTGCATTCCGTCTCTAGGCATACCCTCCATGGTAAATCGTAACTTCTCCAGAGACACTTGACTGGACAAACAAATGTGATACAGGTATATGTGTGTATATACCCCAACAAGGGATATTCCAGTATATGAATATTGTGGTACCAAAACCCACACTATTGATTCACTCACTTTTTTCTCTTTAGTGTTCAGAATGCTGTAACTGATGACCCCAGAGGTCACATCCCAGACTCTACTGCTAAATGCAGTTAAGTGTTCATTGTTTCATTGTTGGGGTGCTCTGCTGGTCCTGACTGGAAACAAACTTATTTACTCAGTATAAAAGGAAAAATTTGGAGGCATGGAGTGTCATTCTCTGTGGGTTTTTAAAAGCAGCAGGCCTGGCCAGACAGCTTGCCTGAGAGAGAAGATATCTTTCTCTGTTCTGGAGGCCACTCTGATTTTGGGACCAGAGAATTGGGGCTACATAGGAACTTAGTGCTTAAAAGTGCATGGTGGGAGCTTTTCTTCTCTCAGATTCCCTTCTGTGATCTTCATGTGCTTATTCAGCTGTTTGTCTCGTGACGAGGTCTCTCTTTGTAGTCATGGATGGCTCCTACATTGCAACGCTCCCACTCCTGCTTCTAGAGTGCTGGAATTACAGGAGTGTGCTAGCACACCAGCTTGATTATTCAATTATTTTTTAGTTTGTTTTATGTTACCTTATTTCAGTGTTGGGAATTAGAACCTTACACATACTAAGCAAGCCCTCCATCTCTAAGCAAGGTCTCCAGCCCTTAGTTATTTGGGATTGTTTATTTATTTGTTTTATCATATTTGGGACTGAACCCAGAGCTTTTCACAAGCTGGGTAAGTCTCTACAGCTAAGCTACTTTCCCAATCCAGTTATTTAATTTAAAAACTATGTAAAAAATAAAACCGAAGATGCAAACAGTGTTTTCCCAAGTATTTACAATATTGCCCAAGAGTATATGTTTTGCCACCCACTCATTGATATCCCTAGGTCATTTAGACCCATCTGTCCTGCAAAGACACAGACAGGCATAAAAATGAGACAAAGTGCAAAGTGAGATGGTGAGCTGCAACAAGAAACAGCTCTTAGCATATACTTTTTTTATTTTTACTTTTTGGAGACAAGTTCTCTCTATTATGTGGTCCTGGCTTTCCTAGAACTCACTCTGTAGACCAGGCTGCCCTCAAACTCACAAGAGATCTGACCTGGCTCTGCTTCTGAGTGCTGGGATTAAAGGTATGTGCCACCATTCTTAGTTTATACTTCTCTTCCTAACCTTTCTCAGTCTAGGCCGTGTCTTCTGTAAAGGAGTAATTAATTAAGTCAGGTGAATGCACAGAAATGGGCAATAGAAAAGCTCAGCAAAAATGGGGATGGTGAAGCACATCAGTGTTCTGCACTCAGGGAGGAAAACACGGGTGGAGCTCTGTGTATTTGAGGCCAGCCTAGCGTACAAAGCAAGTCCAGGGCAGCCAAGGCTATCCAAGGTTTTTGAGAAACCCTGTCTCAGAAAAAAGGAAAGAGAGAGAGAGAGAGAGAGAGAGAAAAGAAAAAAAAAAGAAAAGAAAGGAAAAATTCAGCAAATGCTTAAGAACCTGAGAGTCAAAAGGAAGGCTTCAGGGATTCCTGAAGACTGAAAGACTGAAACCGGACCCCCCTGCTGTCTTGAACAGAGGTTGCAGCACATTCTTCCCAACACTCAAGCTTCCTTTACAATACTGGAGCTTCTTCTGGAAGAGTCTATCTAGAGCAAAGTTTCACTCTTGTAACCAACTCATCTTCCTGTTATGTAGCCGTTTTCTCTGAGATCAAAACATTCTTTCCTGCAGGAAAATTTTCTAAGGCAGGAAGTCAGTGACTCAAAATAGCTTCAGGAAATTCCTAAAACTGACAGGATTCACTAGGCTCCTTCCCTCTCTCTTAGAGTATATAAACAGTAAGGACGGATCACCCTCACTCTCAGACAAGCTGACCGCAAAGACTCTCAGATGAAGTGAGATGCTTGGAAAAAGGTCTGTAAAAGCAGCCTGGAAGAAGCAGAAGCAATATGAACAGCCTGAGAAATGTAGAGACCATCCGAACTACTTAGAGAAAACGAAGTCAGGCGGATCTGTCTAGAAGAGGCTCAAATGAACTTAACCACTGGAAAAGACACTCTCCACCGTATTAAGCTATCTGCAGGCGTGCTCCAGGTTTCTAGCTTTCATGAGCTGGTGCTCATGCTGGGGTATGCTTTTGTGATGCAGCTAAATTTCGGTCATTTCTGCTCCTGTAACTTCTCATTCATATTCCTGTAAGTAAGCCCAGTAAAACTTCACCAAATTGGAGAGTGGTGCAATTGTTACTTTGATCTGTTGTAGACTCCTTTTCTGGGGTGAGTAGACTGTGTGTGTGTGTGTGTGTGTGTGTGCGTGTGTGTGTGGTGTTGTCCCCCCACAAGTCTGTCACACACACACACACACACACACTGTCTCTCTCTCTCTCTCTCTCTCCCTGTGTCTGTCTCTGTGTTATTGTCTGTCTGTATCTCTCTCTCTCCTCCAAGAACTACAACTCTTACTTCCATACAAAGAAGATGAATGGCATTCTTTACTACATTCTTTTCTTCTTCTCTTCTCCTACGAAAGTAATCATTTTGACAACTTCCTTTTTAATAACCCAGAAGCCACTAACAGAAGGAGGACATGGCACAGTGAAATTTTCTTCTCCAGGTTTTCTTCTCTTGCCATACTGAGGATTGAACCTAGGGCCTCTTATGTGTTCAGCAAGTGCCGTATCTCTAAGCTGTGTCTCCAGCCCATGCTTTCTTCTTCCAGATGACTGAGCAGAAGCCACATGTTGCCCCCCATGGCATATTTTGTTGAAGCTATGTTAAATTCAGCAGCACCTGGGATCACTAGAATTTTCTTTTATCTCTTCTTAGTTGTAGCCTGTCAATCAGTACCCCTTTATTTATGCAGCTTGTATTTTTCCTGACCCCCTCTCCCTTTTCCAACTCCCTAGACAACAGAGCTGTTAGGAGGTGTTGATGTAACTTTTGCCCCATCATAATTCCTGGAGCTGGAGCCCAAAGTACAACCTACTGCTGTAACATGGCTTGGCACCAGCTGGATCCATTCTCACTATGTGGGCCTGTCTGCAAGGGGAAATTCCTGGGAAAGTCAGCCCCAAACTTCATTTTGTTTCTTTAGAGCATATCTGGAAGTGGATTGACTGGAGTGACAATCTTACACTGAAGGCATGCAAGTGACTTTCCAAGAGGCTAAGTGGTGTTTCCCACCCTCTCCAGGGATATCGTGGGTTCTCTTTCCAGATCCCACAGTGATATTCTATATTACTCTGCTACCCTGCTGCTCTGCTCTTTTCTGGGTGGGAGATACTGTGTAGGTACTGATTAATTTATACATGTCTACCAATACTTCATTTTCTATTGTAACCAGATGCTGTTTGGATGCTCATCTGCCCCAACTGGAATATTTCTGGAATTCTCTTCCCCATTAGGGCTTATTGTTATCAAAGAGCTTGGATGAGGCAAGAAATCAATGTGAGAACTCCAGTTTGAGGGAAGTGATGGACCAAGAAGTTAATTTTTAGGAAAAACTGAGATTGGAGTTATTCATTAATTTGGCAAATACATATTGGGTATTGACTATCATCAGTGAATAAAACTAGAGAACTGGTCAACCAAAGCAATATGAGTTATTAGGAGTACCAAGTTAAGGGGTTACCATAACTCTCTGGGAAAAAATAAAAATTGCTTGTAAATAAGGATTTTACGCATAGGCCAAGCTTGAACCTTTTATAAGTGAAATTCCAATACCCAATTTTCTGTTGTTGTTTGTTGTTTTTGCTTTAGTGACAGGGGCTCACTATATAGCCGTGGCTGGCCTTGATCACTTAGATGTGTCTGCCTTCTGAGTATTAAGACTAAAACTGTAAGCCACCACAGCCAGCTCTAACACCTAAAGTTTTTTCATTTGTTTATTTGTTTTGTTTTTGTTTTTCCAGACAGGGTTTCTTGTGTCCTGGACTTGATTTGTAGACCAGGCTGGCCTTGAACTCATAGAGAGCAGCCTGCCTCTGCCTCCTCGGAGTGACTAAAAATTAATCACAGAGAAACACCAATTAAAGAAGGATTAGAAAAAAAAATTAAACTAATGCTATGCCCTCTTCAGGATTAGCATCGCTGTGATGAAACATCATGACCAAAGGCAAGTTGGAGAGGAAAGGGTTTTTTTGACTTATGCTTTCATATCAGTGTTCACCATTGAAAGAAGTCAGGACAGAAATTAAAGCAGGGCTGGAACCTGGAGACAGAGGTGATGCAGAGGCCATGAAGCATTGCTGTTGACTGGCGTGCTCATCCTGCTTTCTTACAGAATCTAGGACCACCAGCTCAGGAGTGTCAACAATCACAATGGCCTGGGCCCTTCCCTGCTGATTACTAATGGAGAAAATGCCTTCCACCAGGGTCTCATAGAGGCATCTTCTCACTTGAGGCTCTCTGCTTTCAACTTATATCAGCTGACATTAAACTGGCCAGCACATTCTAACAATAGAATAAGAAAGAAAATTCACTTAAAATTTAAAATGTGTTATTTAAAAATTTGTTTACAAATAAATTAATGTAAAAAATTAGAAGTGAAGCTTGGCTCTTCTGGGCTGAGGAGGGTGTGGAATGACCTGAAAAATGAATGGCATATGAACAGGGACCAGTTTTTCAGAAAATTTATCTAAGGTTTTGCTGCTTGTTAAAAAGGACCTCCCACCCAGTGCACAATCTTTTTATAGTATTTCTAGAAGAATGCTTTTTGAAGGAGCACCTCATACTATTTCAAGGAAGCCCTGCTTTAGACCTCAAGTTCATACTAATTAACATTTCCAGGAATATGTAAACTCTAAAAGCTCAGAGCTCAATTCATCACTCGTGTGTGTGTGTGTGTGTGTGTGTGTGTGTGTGCATGTGTGTGTCTCATTTGAGAGGGAGAGAAGAGGGAGAAGAGGGGGGACAGGGAAGAGAGAGACAGAGAGAGAGACAGAGAGCACAGAGGGATCAAAGCTGGGGCCCTCAGTCCACTAAGCACAGCTGTACGTACCACTGGCTCCAATTCAAGACATTACAGTTTGCTAATAGATTACCAACTTTACTTTGCTTAATTTTCTTCCCCACATCTCCAATTCTTTCAAGAGTGTGTAGAATTCACTCTCAAAGTGAAAACAGTTTACATTTATTTTTAAATAATTTACACACAGCTAGGCAACATGTAGCACTTTGAGTGGGAAGTGGGAATATTTGTGAAATCTGAATCGACATGAAGGGTTTAAAATGACAGGGCCTCCATTAGTTTCTTCTGATAACTAGTGTGCCTCCCATCCTCACTCTGCTTTAGAGCAGATCATCAGGAGAATGTATTCTTATACCATCTTTGCTCTGGAAGTGTGGTGTTTTTCTTGTTAAATTCTCATAAATACATAGAATGTATAATGCGGTAAAATAAAAACTCTAGCACTCCTCCAGTATGCTTAAAATGCAGACATCTGAGCAAAAATAAAAAACAGCCTTCTCAAGCCAGCTGGTTTTACTGACCTGACTAGGAAATAGTAGAAATCAAATGATAACGTTATGAGCTGTAGGCAGACACTTCCTGTAGGCAGACACTTCCTGTTGGTGTTGTCACTTGCCAAGACCCAAGGAGATCCTTACTATGATTACGAAACCTTTATTGAGTGCCTACTATGTGCTGGGCAAAGTTCAAATTCCAAGTTCATGAAAGCCTATAGTTTTTACTCTTTGAAAATCTGTGGGAAAAACAAGGCTTGGTGGCTTACATAGGAGGCAAGAGGATTGTTGGTATTTTCAAGCCATGCTGGGCTGAGTTTTGAGACAGAATGTGACACTATCTCAAAACAGAAAAAAACAATCTGAAACATGTTCAGGATGGAAATTCCACCTTTGGAAAGCCTACCTCTGGATCAGCAGGCTTTCAACTGTGATGGCCTCCTCACTGCTGTGTGTGAACCCTGGAGGTTCCTCATTTTCTTGCTATTATGGGAAATAAGAACCAAGGAGGCTACTGAAGGTAATCAAGGGAAAGAATGGCAGCAACCAAGTTGGCATATACTAAGGGCTTAAAGAAGAACACCAATGAAAACACCTGGTACAGAGCAAGGCATGGAGGCACATGCCTTTAATCTCAGCACTTGGGAGGCAGAAGCAGGTGGATAGCTCTAACTTCAAGGCCAACCTGGTCTACAAAGTGAGCGCAAGACAGCCAGGGCTACCCAGAGAAACCCTGTCTCAGAAAAAAAAATTGGTACAGGAATTCAGAGAAGGACGCAAAGTAAAACAAATTGGAGCCAATGTCCATCTGTACAAGAGTCTGAATTTGAAGCAGAACGGTAGCGGTGCTGTGGTGGTTTGGGCAGGACTGTAGCATCACGAAAGCATCCCGCTGCAGCTCAGGGATATCCTGAGGATGTAACGTGGAGGCTTTGAACCGAAGAGACTGAAAATGTTTGTATTAATGGCATCTGTAATCCAGAGGAAATAGCTAAAAGGAGAGAGGGGTGGGCCTGCATGACCAACTTGGTCTACTGACAAAAGGCAGCCATTGGCACTGTTCGCCTTTCTTGCTGGGATATGCCTTAGTGCACCTTTAGCTTTCACAAATGCCCCCTGGCTGACTAGATCCAGATGTAGAGTTAACCCCTAAACAGCCACCATAAATTAGCAGCCAGTCAGCTATATCAAACACCGAAAGGGGCAACGAAAGCGGCTGTGTGACCATTTTTCAGTTCTGCTTACACAGTAGAGCAGCCATATGATCCATCTCCCACCAAGCAGAAAGAGAAAAGCTAATCCCTTGTTGAGTCCTAAAAGGACTTTTAGGACTCATTAACCAATCCCCAAAATAGAGAAGCAGATTGTTAGGAATGGGCTCAGCAGCCCCTGAAGGAATAGCTGAGTTTGTGGGTACAAGCCACAACTTCAATCAACAATAAGCACCTCCCTAAAAAGTTAAGTGTGTCTGCATATTTCTGTTGCCATTATTATTGTTATTTATTTCAATGGGGTTTTGTTTTTAAATATAGATTTGTCTTATTGCAGAAATGAAACATATGAATTAAAAACATGGTAAATCAAGAAACTGAGATAATTTTTATTTTAAAAACAGTCACAAAATGCTTATTCCTTTTTTTTTTGAAAATAGATTTTTAAAATACATTACATTCTGACTATGGCTTTCCCCTCCAACTCCAATCCCTCCAGGTATCCTCCCTGATCCTCCCCCACCTCCCCTGGAAAACACATGCACATCTTTTCTTTCTCTTTCATTAGAAAACAAACAGGCAAGTAAAAACCATAATAGGACAAAATAAACACACTGGGGGAGGAAAAGCCAAAGAAAAAATACAGACACCATTTTTAAAAGCATTCCAAATACAGGAAAATACCAAGTGCCTATGTGCAGTGGTTACTCTTCTCTTTGTAACAAAATACCCAGCGAAAGTCACTTAAGGACTGAAGGAAGAATTTATTTTAGCTCTCAGTTTGAGGATGCACTCCATCCCGATGGCAGGAGAACGAGGCAGCCAGCTGCATTGCTGCCATGGACAGGAAGCAGAGAGAGATGGATGCAGGTGCTTCCCCTCTTCCCTTTTTATGTAGCTTGGGCCCCAGTCCATGGAATGGCACCTGTTGGGGGTTGTCTGGTGCTTTGTATTCAAACACTGATTTCAGGGCCTTGAGATCTGGTTACTATCTCCTGTAACCATGTGATGAAAAGGAATGCTCACCATTATCCCTGATCGGTTGATTAAAATGCCTCTACCTGGGCAGGGAGGAAGGAGATAGGCATGGCTAAGGTTCCTGGATTTGGGGGAAACAGGAGAATCATAGCAAGGAGACAATGGGAAGAGAGTTAAAAAAGGAAGCCATCATGGATTAGGTGAAGAGAGAACCACATGAGAGAGGAGGAAGGACTCTTAAGACCTGGATGGGGGAAGCAACCCAGATGAAGAACATTAGTATTTGCGATTACGGATGGAAGGTAGCCAACTAGGAATGGTTAAGGTGGATGGGATGGGATGGGAGCTGGAAGATATGAGATACCATAGGTAGAACATCTGTCCAGCCCAAGGTAAATAAGGCAATTATAAACTCTTAACAGGTGTCTGTGTCTTATTGATTATGATAGTGGGCTAAATAATACCGCCATAATAACCTTAGGGCTAATAATAACATGTTTTTTAGCCCAACAACATTATATTACCGACAACAAATGGCACCTCCATAATTTTTAACAACAGGCACCGCTCACATTCAGGGTGAGTCTCTTCTCCTTAGTTAAAACACCTTCACAGACATGTGTAGAAGTATGTATGAGGGCTAAAGTTATGTTTTAAGTTTTAAAATACTGTACTTCAAGGGATATATACAACAACAATGCCTTTAACCTGTAAGCCCCACTTGCCGAAGGACAGATAACTTCCCGGAATGCTGGGGGCTGTTGTTCATGTGAGATAACAAGCCACGTGTTTTCACTTCTGTAAACAAGGTTGGTTGCCCCATGCACAGGATGGGCTTGATCAATATGAAGGCAGGATGTATGCTTGCCTCTGACTGGATGAAGCAGGAATTACGTGGCCTTATGACCCGGTGGGATCAATATGTCTGCTAGGTGCCTCCTGAATACAACTACTTATTTGCTTCAGTTTTTTGTTTGTTTGTTTGTTTTTTGTTTTTGTTTTGTGGATCAGGATGGTACTCAGTGGCACCAAGGAAGTTGAGTTCAAACTACAGTAGGGGATGGGAGTGGGTTTGGAGGATGAGGAGAAAGGAGGTGAGGAGAGCAAGAGAGAGCCATATGAGCAAGCAAACAAGCACCTAAGAAAAATGAAAACTTGATCCAGGCACAGGGGTGCACGCCTGTGATCCCAGCACTCAGGGAGCTATAGGCAGGTGGATCTCTGGTGTATAAAGCCAGTCCAGGATAGCCAAGCTACACAGAGAAACCCTGCCTCAAAAAACAAACAAAAAAATAACACAAAAACAAAAAATAAAATTTAGAAGGAATGGCTTATATTTATAGTCCCAGCATTTGAGAGGCTGAGGCAGGAGGATTGCCATGTGTTTGAAGGCAGCCAGGCCTACAAAGGGAGAACTTAACTCTAGCAAAGAATGAAGAAAACCAAATGTTAGATGTTTGATGTTTTCTACCTAATTTCCTAACTTCTCAGAGGTAACTGCCACTCTGAAATAGCGTACCCTCTCTGCCTGTTTTTTATACATTTACCCCAACATATTGCATAATACTACTCTGAGTTTATAATTGCTCAAAAATGCTGTCATTGTAAATACTGTAACCAGGCTGTATAACACAAGGTATTTATTCATTCTGCCTGAGCAGGACACAGACTGTTTCCAGTTTGCCCTTGGAATGAATATCCTTGCATGTGGCTGTGTCCCTGGAGGCCCTTGGTAGACGTGGAATTATTTAATATCAGAAATGTGCATCTTTGCTCTAAGTGTTGTTTTCCCAACACTACTGGAGCCTTCCTGACTTCCTCACACTTGTTAACTATTGATCATTTTGCCAACTCGGTGGGTGTGTTGGGTTTTTATTCCTTGGTAACTCTTACTGCTCTAGTTGGTGTTGTGAACCTGGGAGTGGAGCCTAAAAATGAGGTGACTAAAGTCTCA
>CM053750.1:2095778-2137118 GCA_028658305.1 Pachyuromys duprasi | reverse complement strand
TCTTGTTTCCTCGGGCTTCTCTCACTCTCTCTCAGAACCCTGACACGCTTTATTCATGGACCATGTGACACCCCTTTCAAAGTATGCAAGCTCTCACTGGTCAGCTAGAAATCTGTCTCCCATCAGTTACTGAAGACAGTCTTCTAGCAGGGGGATATTAAGAGTCAGGTTGGGGAATTCAAGCCAGGGCCACCCGCTCCTGCCAAAGCCTGAGCTCTCCATGACAACTTGGCATTACAGTCAATGGGAAGTCAGAACTGTATAGCTGTGTAGAGCTCCTTTAGCGCTATGTGGAGGTGCACCCCTAATCACCTTTTCAGTGACACCTCAGACCCATGTGGAAAAGCGACAGGAATCTGAAGGATTCACCTTGAAACTACAATGGGAACTAGTGAACCCAAAGCAGGATCCAGGTTCCTAGTCCTCTGTAATGACAACCAAATGGTGACTTGAGGGTGAGAGCTGTGCTTGGCCGAAGAGAACATGCTGAAACTCATAGTTCGCACCGTCAGTCTACAAAGCTTCTGTGCTGGGGAGAGCAGACCCGGGGGAACCTGGCCCTGTCTTATTACCTTTGAGACTCAGGTTAGAAAGGAAAGGGTGCTTGTAGGAATTTCATACATTCAACTTTGCAAACAAAATAACTAAGTGGCTATTATGCTTCCTGAAGTGCTAGGCACAGCAGCAGAGAATTAGGCCAAGTAGCAGCTGTCAAGAAGTTTCTATTCACATGTACCTGGCGTGGAGATGACGCCAGTACGGAAAAGGTGGTTTTCCCAGGGTCAGGCTTATCCGCTGCACTCCAGATGTGCTGACCCCTGCCATTTCTCCATATTCATGGAAACTGTTTAATTTGTGGTAGTGGGGGCCTGAACTTGGGCTTTCCCCTGGAGGGGGAGTTCTCATTTTAGGGGCTAGGATTGTAGCTCATTTGGGAGAGTGCTTGCCTAGCATGCAAAAACTCCTGGATTTGATGTCCATACCTCAGTACTAAGGAGTGTGGTAGCACAGGCTTGTCATTCCAGTACTTAGGAGGATCAGAAACTCTTCTAGATCATCCTCAGCTATGCAGAGTAGAAGGCTGTTCTGCCACCTTCTACATCTGAATAATAAAGTAAAATAAACACAAAAGGTTCACGTTCTAAAGGAAGGTGACCAATAATCAACAGATAACCCAACAGATGCTTAGTGGTGAATGCAATTGGGAGAACTGACTCCAGGTAATGAAGGTAAATAATCAAGGATTAGTGCAGGCAATCAATGCTTCTGTCTCTGCCCTGGGAACGGTTTCATTCACAGGCTCCCCTGTGATTTTGTTTTTCAGAGTTACTTGGGCTCTGACTTTCTTAAACTATGGAATGGGAGAAACAACCATCATATTGTGGGTCGTTTTATTTAATTCATTCACATTCAAGTGTAGAGAATCTTTCTAACTTGGATTTGCTTGCAACTTTTTCCTTGAAGAAAAGAGGGGGGAAAATGAAAGACTGAGAGATTGTTGGAAGGCTTTACTGATTTAACTTTTACAAAATATTTGAAAGTTGTCCAAAGTTATAGGTTTTAGTGAAGGGAAAAGGAATTTATCAAAATCCATAATGTATGTATAGACAAACACGTATAATATGAAAAGCAATTGACAGAGACCCCAGGAAGCGGAAATTGTAATTGGGCATTGTACTTGCATGGCTGTGGAAATCTCTGTGCCTCAGTTTCCCTGTCTGTAAAATAATACAAAGAGGAACCCAGTTCTATTAATTTCTTTCTCTTTGTTTCTTTGAACAAAATACCTGACTGTTTCCTTCATTTCTGATTCTGTTTTCTTTTAATCTTATGTTGAGCTGTCACAATTTTCTTTTTACATATACACGTCTCCATTGCAATAAAGCTTAATTGTGGTTTCTTCTCTCTTTCTGGAATGGGGGACAAATTAGAAAACTTTAACAACACTAGGTCTCCACATCTTTTGAAAAATCCCCTAGCTGAGTCGGGCACAGTGGTGCATGTTTATAATCCCAGCACTCGGGGAGGAAGAGGCAGCTGATCTCTGTGAGTTTGAGGCCAGCCTGGTCTACAAAGCGAGTCCTGGACAGCCAAGGCTACACAGAGAAACCCCATTTCGAAAACATAGACGCTCTTCATTCTTAACTTCTGCTGTAGTCGCTTCCCACCCGGCATCAGCATCTCCACCTCGAGTTCTTTAATACATTTTGCAACCTGCTCCAGAACATTCTTTGATTCTCATGCTCAAAACCATGAGGTCCCGGGTGCTTGTGGTGGCTCCCATATGTAATCCCGGCACTTGGGAGACTGAGGCTGTGGCTCATGAGAGGGAAAAACCCTGTCTCAGAAAATAAACAACGAAGCCATCCTGGTGTGCCTTTAAGAGCTCTCAGATGTGCTTAAATGGTCATATTCAGGGCACTCAGTCTGACACCCAGTTCATCCCCACCCCAACTCGGATCCCACCCCACAGTCTCCTGCGTCGCCTGTCTCCTAGGAAAGGATATTCTCCACCCAACTCTTGCCTATTCTTCGAACTCGCCTGACACCACTTTGAAAATCACACCACCTCCTCAGGCCGTTGGGCTTTCAGAGATTTCTCCCCACCTCTAGACACTGTCTACTTCGTGAGGCCCTGAGTTCTGGGTTCATGCTCATACCTGATGTGTGAGGAGTTCGTTTTTGATGTTCAGAATAACAAAGACAGAGTGCATTTTAGGGCTAAACATGGCGACTCCCGGGACAAGGAAGAAGCCCAGCTAACAGGCTGGCCTCTGGATGAGCATCACTGACAGGAACTCTGCTTTAAACTGTGGCCATCCTCCCGCCCCCACGTTGCTCTTATCATTAGTGGCATCTACTTTTTGAGGGACGAAACTCCCTCATCCCGTTTCAACCAGGTGAGAATCCATTGTGTTCCGTGGTAGGGATAGGAAAGGCCCTCTTGTCCAACGAAACTCCCCTCTTCCTAGGCACCTAAATCATTCGCCGGCTCAACCTCAGCCTCATCGGCGATTTGTGAGAAATGCAAGTTCATGAGCCTTAACCCAGACCAACGGAATCGGAAACAGGGTGGGCCCCAAGACTCTGAATTTCAAATTTCACTGTGTCCCCCAGAAAACAGCTGGCTGCCCTCCTTAGCTTCGCTCAGTTAAAGGCGAGTAGTGTTGCTAGACCGCCGTTCTCTGGCTACACCATCTCTCAGGACCCTCCTTTGATGACTTTTTTTTTCAGTCATGTGATCACCCACACGCCCCACATTTGTGAGAAAGCCACGGCCCAGGTTTAGAGGGGCTCCACATTCCTCAGGGCTCCAGCAACCCCGTGAAACTCCTGCTTTTAAAACAGCCGCTTGTGGTTTCTGTCTCAAACGCTGAGCCGGAAAGGGGTTTGTGGTTGTGCGACCCCGCCTAGGCCTGAGCGACAGCTTTGCACATTGGGACCGGCTGGCAGTCAGGACAGGCGGATGGCTGGCAGCCGTGTGCTCGGTGTTGTTTATCTTGTCCCTCCAGCCTGCGCACGGGCTCATTCTTACCGTTTCTTGTCAAGAAAGGGGAATCCTGTGTCTTGCGGACCAGAAGTCACTAGCAACTTTCGTTTACACCCCAAACCCGAAAAGCAGGCGGGGGAGGTGGTGTCCCCGTGCAATCTTTCTGGAGGAAAAGGAACTGCAGTGTTTGTCCCTCAGTCACCGAGCAACACCCAGGCGAACAGGGCGCCTGTGGTCTTTGGGGTTTTTCTTGCTCTTCCCTTTGCTGGTTCACTTCCACCCTCCGAAAGCTCCAACGTGCCCTCCAGCTGTGCGCGGGGGGCCCCAGCTGCAAGGGTCCGGGGTGCTTCGGCCCCTTCCTCTCGCGGGAGGCGGGCCCTCGCTCCGCAGCGCCGCGCCGAGCGTGCGGTAGGGGTCGCTGCTCGGCGGCGCGCTCCCACCGCGGAGAATAACGGGGCCGGGCGGGAGGAGAAAGGAAACCTGCTGGGGGAGGCGGCGCGGCCCGCGGGCGGGCGGGCGAGGGAGGAGAGAGTTCACTTTTGCCCCGGTGTCAGCGAGACGCGGCCGCCGCAGGCGCGGGCGAGGGAGCACCGAGGGAGCGGGTCGGCCAGCTCGGAGAAGCCGGGCGAGGGCAGCCAGAGGCGGGACCGGAGCGCGCCCGCGGGGCGCGGAGCCCGCGAGGCTGGCCAGCGAGGGGAGCCACGGGGGGCGCGCCCCGGAGCAGCGCAGGATGCCGCACGAAGAGCTGCCGTTGCTGCAACGGCCCCGCTACGGATGTGAGTGCGCGGGCTCCCGCGGATCTCGGGGTACCCCTCTTCCTGGGACCGCGTTGGGGAGGCCGAGGGGGCCGGGGACGCGCCGCGGAGGGCAGCTGCTGGGCAAAGTTGGGAAGTGGAATTGCAAAGGAGCAGGGCTCGTATTTCCGCCCCTTTCTTCCAAATTCTTAATCGCAGCTACCAGCTAGGTCCCTCCACTCCGCAAGCCTCAGCAGCTCGGGTGCAGACCAGGTTGTGGTTTAGGGGTGTCAGGTGAGGAGCCCGCCTTAGCTCTGGACGCTGCCAGCTCGGGCCAGAGGGTGGCGTAGGGGATCCGATGCTTCTCACCCAAAAGGGGAGGAAAGTTTGTTTGCTGTGGCTACAGGTGGGCGTCGCAAGTATGGTCCTCGCGTGCACGGCGAGAGATGGAGGCACTTCTCTGGAAGGGCAGGCTTCTCCTCCGGTCCTCTGGGCCTCACCTGTGCAACTAAAGCCACTTAGAGCCCCACAGGTGTGAGGTCCTTCCAGCCCAAGCCTACAGGGACACATCCCGCCCCCCGCCACTCTGCTGGCGGCTCTCCCCGCCCCCGATTCCCTGCGCGGGAGGATTTCTGTGAGGACAGACTCTGAGGCCGGCTGAGTGAAGGTGCTGGTGTCGGTTACCAAGCTGCCCGCGGAAAGAGGTGGCTTTGACTAACAAGAGGGAGCCAGATTATCACCAACCACGTGGCTTCGTGTGCAGAGTTCAGAGTCCTAAATATGTGCTAGGAAGTATTTCCTTTAGAACAAACACAAAGCTGGCTTCTTCTCCCCGGTTGGCCCTGTCGGCAAACCCATGACCGGGAACCATGGGTTAATCTTTTGCTTGGACTGGCCTTGGTAGCAGAAGTACGAGGTGATGCCTGCAACAGCAACAGCGTTAGTGTATTCCTGTGGTTTGGGGTTTGGGGTAAGAACACAGATGAAAGTTTTGGAAGAGGGTCGCCAACTTTCCCAAGTCATTCTCTCTCTCACACACATCCCAGTCTTGGGGCAGTCATTGTGACAGCGAGAAGGAGCCAGCTGCAGCTCCTGTAAAGCATTCACCTACCCAGCGTTTTGCAGTTTAAGCCAGTTTGTAGTCGGTAAACCACACAGAGAGCTCCCGAGCTGGAGGAGGAGCCTGGTGCTCATCTGGTGGCTGTAGTGTCTGGTCTCTAAAAGTCCTTTCATGTGACAAGCTCTTGGAACGTAAGTTGGTTTCATAGTGTCGACCGGTAAGACGACTGTAAAGGCTGTAAGTGAGGCGAGCCCACATTACAAAATGGTTTGACATCACGTGGCCTGCTTTATCCCTCGTTAGCGACACAGTGCAAAGGGGATGAATGAGGTCCAGGAATGCAGCCTTTCCATCAGCCCCTGCATGGGCAGCTGAGATGTTGCCTGATTTTTATTGAATCAGTCTGTTGAGTCAGCGTGCCTTATAGACTAATCAAGGAGGCGCAGATCTGGCAAGCCTGAAGCCGGATTTGCTGAGCCACATTCCTTGGAAACCTTCCTCTAACTTTTTGTGTTAACCTGGTGTTGAGGGTGGGGTGCCGTTGCTGGAGTCACTTACTGTCCTTGGGCTTATCAAATGCTGACCTTCACTACCCAGTGTGCTTAAAATGCGGAAAAGGAAGGCTTCAGTACGATAGCCACTTATACTGTTTAAATTAACATTTTAGTAATGCTTTTGAGAACATGTTCATATCTAGAATATGTTTACAGTATATATATATATATATATATATTTTAAAAGGTATTTAGGGCTGGTAAGATGGCTCAGAATAAAGGTGCTTGCTGCCAAGCCTGCTGACCTGAGTTCAGTTCCCAGGACCTTCCGCATTGTGGAAGGAGAGAACGGATTCCTCTTCCAGTTGTTTCTGACCGCTACAGGTGCACGTTACACACAGGATATCTAGCAGAATATAACCTGATACCAACAGACACTACCAAACTCTTTGACAATTTACCCCAAAGGGCCTGCTTTGGTATATAAGTTGTTGGTTTTCTGGTCCCCTGGTCAAGGCTGAACTCTGTGTCAGGAAGGACAACAGCGTTGTCCTCACCTTCTGTTAGAGGGCATGCTTTACCTTGCTTGCTGGTTTGCTAAGCAGGTGAGGTAAGGAGCGTTCCAGCTCCACCACACTTAAACAAACACGAGCAAAGCTGCCAGGAGTGTGTGCTGATGTTGGTTCGGTGTTAACTATTCAAAGTCTGTGAGACTGTTGTAAAAACTGTTTGAGTGACAGCCTTTGGGTGGTTTTAATTAAGCTGTTTTACTTGTTTCAAGTGTGGGCTTTTCTGCTCTCTAGCCCCTTGAGCTGTTTTTACAGTCAGTAATTCTTACACACTACAACTAAATTAACCTGGCTCAGGTCTCCCTTTCCCTCCGGCGTGTCTGTAAAATACCATATCCTAAGGTGTACTTGAGGATTTGTCAGCGGGCCCCCCTCCTACGTGGCTCTGAGCCTTCTCAGGTTTCTGAATGATTGCTGAGGTCATCCCAATTCACACACACAGGTGTGCATTGAATTAAAATTATATAGACTACTAATTTTTATTTAATTCCTGTTACTCCTGGTCATGTTTTCCTGCAGCCTGAAAAATCATGTAATGTGATCTTAACAGAACATGTTTGGGTTGTCAGTAATGAAATGCTGAGAAAAGACTGGAAAGAAGAAAGAGGCAGTAGCCATATGTATGCAGGCATAGACATAGATACGCATTTACACAACACATAGGCTTAGGTACCATTCACAGATAACTTTTGTGCTATTGTAATGAATTATGATGTATCTATTTTCTGAGTTACTTTTGAAAACCCATTGCCACCATGATCCGTCAAAAGTTTTTCTCCAATTGATTTCTTGAGTTAAACAGGCCAATGAAAGCAAAGGAGGGCCTCTGTTGTCTATAGTTAAGTAACCTCACTAGCAATCCAGTCAGCACTGGAGTGTCGTTCTGGATCACTACTGATTTTATATTTGGCGAGAATAATGGATTTCTATTCTGAAAGATGCAAGTCCTTCTCGTGAGTTACATTGTGAAAGTAACAGTGACCAATGTATCATTGTTTACTCCTTTAGAAAGTGAGGCATCAACTAGGTGTGGTGACCTAAGCTTGTGATTCCAATACCCAAGGTCAAGGCAGGATCATTATGAGGGATATATGAAGAGCTCAAAGCCAGCCTGAGCTACAGAACAAGATCTTAAAAATTTTCAGCATAAAGGTTGGAGAGAAAGCTAAGTCTGAAAGTGCTTATCCAGCAAGCATGAAGTCTGAGTTCAATCCCTAGAGCCCATATCAAGAAGGAAGAGGAGAAGGAGGGAGAGGGAGAGGGAGAAACGCCAGATGTGGTGGTGCACATTTCCGGTCATAGCACTGGGAAGGCAGAGCATCCTGGAGACTCATTAGTGAGCCAGCCTATCCTAATCAGAGAGCCCCAGGTCCTGGTGAGATGTCCTGTCTGAAAAAAAACCAAGGTGGCTAGCTTCTAAGGTGCAATGCCTGAGGCTGAAATGCACAGGCACACACGTATATATACACACACGGGCAGCCTAAGTCTCTCTGTGTTTTTCTCTGTCTCTGTCTCTCTGTGTATGTGTGTGTTGAGAGGCTTTAGCTGATCATGTTGAATTTTTGAGGGATGGTTGTGGCTTCTCGTTCACCTGGGAACAGGACTATTGAGGCGGTCAGTGCAATAAGGCTTTTCATTTAGCAACCTCACATGGGCAAATGTAAGCGCTGAAGTCGCCAACACAGCTGTGTGAAAGGGCAGTGACTCTGGCTCTGTCCGTGTAGCTCGGCTCTAACTGTGCTTTCCTCCCAGAGGCAGAGGTTGTATGCACAGACAGAAAGGCAAGCTACTCCTTTCTGCTCTAGTGTTTTGGTTGAGCAGCTGAAGGCCAACAGCTAAAGTGTTATTTTAGTGTGCTTTTAACGTTAATTACACAGGTTGAATGGCTTGCTTGGGAGAGCTTAAGCTTGTAATACCAAGTTTGCTTTCGAAGTTCTCCCTATGTGAACTCACCCTCTTTCCTCTTGGTTTGCAGATGCCTCTTACTCACCTCTATAAGTGTCTTTTGTGGGCATGGTACCGGGAACCAAACCCCAGGCCTTGCCTAAGCTAGCAAGCTCTCTCCTGCTGATCAGTGACCCCCAGCCCACAAACGCTTTACAACAGCTCTCTTTGGTACAAGGCACCGATGCAAACAGCACTAACACTTGCTCAGTCTTCAGGGTAACCAAAGAAGCAAAGGCCACTCAGTTACAGAGCAGACAATTACCATGTGGTATGGAATGAAGGTTTGTGACCTCACTAAGCATGGGCACTTAAAAAAAAATGTGTTATTGTTTCATCTGCTCACTATTATTTTTCAGGGATTGAGAGATAGAAACATTGCTAATTCTCACAGAATCTGAAATCTAGGATACTGTGTCAGGCCACACAGCTAATTGGTGACAAGGGCAACTTGAAGCAACATGGCCTGACCCTGGAGTCTTTCCTAGTCAGCTGTTGACCACGGTGCCACATTTGAGGTGTGTGTGTGTGTGTATAGGAGTCGGGGTGCCCCTTCTTTCTCTCTCTTTCAGCTGTTGGTCATGATTTCCTCAAAGTCCAGAAACCTATAGTCATTTGGATGGGGTACTATTAAAAATAGATGCACTGTATTCTTTATGGTCGATTTTAATGCTTTTTTCTTCCTGCAAAAAGTCATAAGCAATTCATGGTCTTATATTCATAGAGTACATTCAGGCTTGTCAAAGGATTCTGTATATAAATAGAGACATTCCATCAGGCTCTGGGGCCCTGATGTGAAAAGAGGGCTTTTCCATAATAATATAATGACACGCACCAATGGCTCTAAATAGGATAATTTGTAAAATGCATTTTATTACATATACCATCCATCCCTTGAAGTCTGGGTTTGATGAGAAAAACTGGTGGCCAGCTGACCAGTGAGCTGCCGCTCTCACTTTATTGGTTGGCTTTATCTTCTTCAGAGGCAGCCTAGTGTGAAGGAAATGGCAAGCACTCTAAAGTTGAATAGGTTTGGGTCTGAATTCTGTCTGACTCCCATCCCTGTGTGGGTAGCCTTGGTTTCTCCTTCAACACCTTAAGAGGTGTGTGTTAGATATAGAGCTATAGATTCATGCATGGTTTCTGGCTCACAGGGCTAAACAAATTGTAGTTGTTTTAATTAGTTGAGCGTCTGCCTCATATGTACAGAACATTGTGGGTGAAGGAAACATAGCTAGTTACAACTTATAAGAAAACCTGGGGACTGGGAAATATAGCTTACTTGGTAGAATGATTGCCAAGCCTGTGTAATGCCTTCGGTTGGATCTCCAGCACTGTGCAAAACAGGCAAGGTGGTACATTCCCATAATCTCAGTACTTGGAAGGTGAAGGGAGAAAGGTCAGAAGTTCAAGGGCATCCTCAGCTATATTAAGGCTGGCCTGAGATACATGAGACCCTGTCAAAAGAAAGAAAGAGGGAGGAGAGGAGAGGGAGGGAGGGAGGGAGGCTGAAAGATAAGGAATAAGACTTTTACTAGTGCATTTCCAAGTTCTGTAGAAGTGAAAATGTAAAAGCCGTGGCTCTGGGGCAATGAAAGGGTTTTGTTGGGGATTCTGAATTTGAACAAGACCTTCAGGTAGGTCAGAGGCAAAATTGAAAGGTGTTCTGCTGTATTTGTTGTGGGGATCAATACTTTGCCAGGACTGATACTGTGAATAGATACTGAAGAGTAAAGAAGTAACTTAACTGGAAAGGGATACATCATAGAGTCCTTTATTTATAGGCAGTAAAGGTCAGTTTGTGGTATCTTATGGGTGCCTGAGCAATAGATACCTCCTTGAGTGTTGAGATTCTAAAATAAACAAATAAATGAATAAATTTATATGAAATGTTCTCGAGGGAGTAGCACAGTAAAATGGGGAGTAGGGCAAGTCTAGGCTTGGGGTTGGTTAGAGATGTGTGAACGAGGGACCTTCTGTTGAGGCCGGCCTGAGTCCTCTGGGTTTTTTAGTACCTTTAGGATGGGCTGTGCTGAAGGGAAGCAAATTCTCTGAGAACAGGTAAGGAAAACCATAGGATGGGACATGGTTCCTGGAGGATGAACCATGGTTATCAGGGGACAAGCTTTCTTATTTCCTCATTCTTGCCATTCCTGTGGCAGTTTTCACCTCTCACATTCTGCTGGTGATCCAGGGCCCTCTGAGGCTCAACATCCTGGTTTGGTTGAAGAATGACTAAGACCGTGTTTGCAGTTTATCAACAGTTGGCTAGGGAGCTTTACAATAGTTATACTCTCTTTGGCAAGAGACCCACAGATTTTACTGGCTTTAGCTGTTCTTTAACTTTATACTCATGTATTGTTTCTTCCTTCGTCTTTTGGGCAGCATAAAGTGTCATTTTATAATCATGTATGGCACATGGCCTGTCTTTGTCAAGGGAGCATCTCCATCAGTGCCATGGTTTCTAACCATGGTTTGCTCACCCGCTGGAAGAGCAAAAGTAGAACATCATTTGGGGACTTGCAGAAAAGGCAGCTGCCTGGCCTTACCCAGCCTGCAGAAGTTGTGGGCT
Source organism: Pachyuromys duprasi (assembly GCA_028658305.1). NCBI lineage: Eukaryota > Metazoa > Chordata > Mammalia > Rodentia > Muridae > Pachyuromys > Pachyuromys duprasi. Next base: position 2,126,255 of record CM053750.1, on the reverse strand, counting down.
CATTCCATCTACTCGCAAGGTTTTAATAATCCTTCCAGGTGATGCTGATGCTTGGGACATTGGAAGAGTGAAAAGCTCTTTCTAATATTCTGTTACTCTCTTCACTGTGTTTGTAGTGCCAGATAAGTAGAAACGTAGGTATCTTATACAATACTTTATACCACCTGTTTATGTTTTACTTGAGCACACAGACGTACCATGCCCCAACCTAGGCACTGATTTCTAAACAGGTTTGTGTTTATTGTAGAGAATTTGTTTTAGAATGGCTTTAAGGTTGCTTTGCTCTCCTCTGGGAAACAACTGTGACACAGAAGGAAAACAAATTCTAGTCTTTATGGACTGTGCATAAGTGAGGTTAGCCACCCAAGCAAGGATTTGTAGGGGAAGAGCTGCTATTAGAGTCAGAGCCTGCAATGATTTCAAGGAGAATGTTCCCCATCGGCTTGTGTATGCTCATGTATTTGCACACTTGGTCCCAACCAGTGGTGCTGTTTGGGAAGTTTTGTAGGTAGGCCTTGTTGAAAGAGGTATGTCATTGGTAGTAGGCTTTGATTGTTACCTACTGGGGCCACTTCTGGTTCATGCTCTCTGTTTCACACCTGCTCAGGGTGTGAGCTCTCTGCTTCCATGCCTCCCTCCAGTGACGGCAGTGGAGCCTCATCCTTCAGGAACCATGGTCCAAACAAAGCCTCGCCAACTCGCTTTTGGTTATGGTGTTTTATCACAGTGATAGAGAGCAAACTAAGGCAAGGGGAAGTCTGGGGGAGCTGCAGAACCTCACACAGAAGGGATGCCTCCCTGTTTCAGGCTTCTAAACCTTAGGCTTGGGACTGGAGGGTATATGGTGGATAGTAAGTATTAGATTGTGTTTGCTTTCTCATCTTGGTAACTCACAGTCTTCATCCATTTATTCACAGTTTTAAGAAATGTTCAGTATGTTAGTAGAGACGGTTTGGATAGATGTAAGGCTAGAAGTGTACCCAGCCGAGCCACACCTTGCAGGGAAATGACAGATGTGTTCATTTTGCAATTGGTGAAATATAGAGGGCATTTTTATGATTTTGGTTTGGGATTGACAAAGTAAAAAAATCCTCCCCCCCCCCCCCCCGCTCTCTTTTTCTTTACTTTTTTCCCTAAAACAAAGCCTAACTATGCAAGATGGGCTGGAGGGAAAACTAATTTGCTTTGTTTATTTTATTTTGGAGAGAGGCAAAGTCTATGAAGCTCAAGCTGACCTAGAACTTACTATTCTATTTTATCAGCCTCCTGAGTGCTGGATTACAGATATGAACTACTTAATTTGGTCGAGAAAGCTTTTACTTTTCTGTTTCTACTGAAGGAATACATTTTTGTATACTTTTAGAAAAATGGTTTTGGGTGTGGTGGCTTACACATGTATTCCTCAAACTTGGGTGACTGAAGCAGGACTGTCCTGATTTTGATTGCAGTCTGTCTGTCTGTCTGAGTGTGACACACACACACAGACACACAAATATAGTTGTGGTCCAAGCTACTTAGGAAAGGATCACTTGAACAGGATAGGGTAGCCAAGGTAGGCGGACTTGGCCCAAGACCGAACCTAAGTCAAGGGGGCTGGAAGGATAGAGATGTAGCTCACTGGTAGGGAGTGGACTCCGCCTGTGTGTGAGGGTCCATGAGTCAGTCTTTAACTCCTCCTAAACTAAAGTAGCTTAGTTTCTAGTGATTTTGTTCAATTCTCATGTTTCATTGGCATTATGAGTTTAGTTTTGCCTAATGTTAATAATGTATTTCTTTTTTTTTTTTTTTTGGCTTTTGATAACTTGATCTGATTTGCATGTGATAATCTATTTTAAATACTTAGGAAGCTACCTGGTACCTGGAAGATATTCAATGAATGCTGTTGTTATAGGTTAAGCTCAGTATATCTTTATTCCTTTACTTTTTGTCTGAAACACTTGTTTCCATTACCAGTCAGTGAGTCTTGAAGTGTAAAGCAGATATTTCATCTTGAGTCCAGGCTTCCTATCTCCTGTGGAACCCAAGGAAGTTATTTCAATTTTTGTGTGCTTTCATTTTCAAAATGTGGTTGGGAGAGTGCATTCTCAAAGGGTTAAAGGATTTTATATGGATCTGTATGTGCCCAGAATGGACCTCCATAAGGTCACCCCTCTAATGGTGGGGAGCACTGTAGACTCCTCTTCATCCACTCTTGCCTCGTTTGTCTTTCCCTTTCAATTCAAAGTATATGTACATTCCTAGCTTTTCCTCCTGTGAGAATATGAAACTTTCTTAGTCACTTCTAGGGACATCAAGTTCTGACTATTAATTTGGGTGGGGATCAAATTGATTCAATCAAGCTCCTGTATTCTATTAGTGTTTCCAAATAAGGCTGGAGACGGTTTGGGTTTCTCTGCTGCACATTTTGTCACCTCACAATGATCTTGCGGTTGTCACCAGCATATCTGAATCATTCTGAAGTTAGGGAGCTTTGTCCTGTCTCATTTAGCCTTCCAGGGACATTGCTGCTGCTGCTTGATTTCTCACTTTGCACCAGCTAAGTGAGAAAGGACTACTGGAAATGCCCCAATATTTTATGCCTGGCTGCAACAGTAGAGTTTCGACTTCACTGCCAGGGTCAGCCAACCTTCTGAGTGGTTGTCCTGTGGGAGGCTGGCAGGGAGATGAGGAGGAGGAGGAAGAGGAGGAGGAAGTACATTGGGTTCATTAGGCATCATTCAGACCTCACTGCTGCCAGAACTTTTGCCAAGTTTTGAGTTCACAGGCCCAGTGAAGCTGAACTGTGTGCTAACTAGAGTCTTGCAGAATCTTGGGAGCTGTGGCTCAGTGGCAGGGCACTTGCCTTGCACGCTTGAGGCCCCTGGCTTAGTCCCCAGCACTGGCCCCTAAGAAATAATAATCTGTGGTTATTCACTTTCAGATAATTCATTCATTCTCTTACCTTTTCCTTTCATTATTATTATTATTATTATTATTATTTTAATTCCAGTAAGTTTCTATACTGGCAGCTTTTATGTCATTGTTACCATGACACCTAACAAAGATAACTTCTAGGAAGAAAGATTTATTTTGGCTCATGGATACAAAGACTTGCAGCCCATCATGATAGAGCCACACACATAGTTCATGGCAGCGGGGGCAGTGTCAGGGACACACATGTCACAACAAACCACAAAGCAGAGAGAGGCCAGCATAGCAGCTGGCTATAACCTTTAACCTAATGACCCACTTTTGTCAGACAAGCCTCATCTTTGAAAGATTCTGCAGTATCTCAAAATAGCACCACTATCTAGGCGGAAAGGGTTTGAGGCACAGGCTGGTATCTCAAGGGGGAACATTTCAGATTCAAACCAGGCATCTCATATAATCATTTATCAGCCTCTCTTCCCCATCTCCCCAAAAGGAGCCGCTGCCATCAGCCACACTTGCAGATTCCCTAATGGGAATCTGAGTAGATCACTTTCTCATCTTGGCCTCAGCTTTGGGCTCACTGAGCTTTGCAGGGTTGCGCTGGAGGGCTTGGCATGGTGTGAGTTGCATAGCACTACTCACCACCCCCACATCCTTTCCCCTGTGAGTTCCAATTAGGCGGCTTTCTGGAGCCTTGCTGCCTATTAAACCCTTAGTAAGTTTGTCCAAGAAATGATTATTACAGAACTAATACAAACATGTGCTTGCATTGTCCTGCATTTACTAATGACTTTTGTTTTGCAAATGGAAGACATTTGTTTTTAAGAAGCACGTGTAAAGACACTTTTTCTCTCTATGCAAGCCAGGTCCTTACTTTGCCACTGATTCTGGGATAGCTCAAAGGTTTTCCCCCATGTCTCCTACAAAATGTTTGCCTTTGTTAGTCTGACCTGGTCAACAGTTTGTGACTGTATTCTCCCCTACTGTGAGCTGTGGCTGTAATTTTGCATATTCAATGAGGTGAACTCTAAGAAAGAAATGAAATTTCTAATGTGCTTTTACGTACTAGCTTTGGAACCTCTGCAAATGTATCTTTAGTCTGCTAAGGAAGACAAACAAAAGCTAGTCACTAAACAAGGAATGATCAATGTTACCTATGTTTGTATGGTCTTTCTAGAAAGTTCTGTAGAATTGCCCTTAGAAAGTGCCCTTGGGAGAGGGACAGGGAGCAAGAATAGGTATACTATTTGAAAGTTTTTTCACTGTGTATTACTTTTTTAAAAAATAAAACAAATGTGTATTTAAAAAAACATTGTACCATGTAGATTACTCCAAAAAGAATGTGAATAAAATAGAACATTATAAATTTGATAAGTGTCAGAAGTGTGCTTGTTAGTCAATGCTATATCTGACATTTGGTACATAGGTCGTGTGGCCTGTTTCTACACTAGATTTCTGCCAAAAGGCAGAGAAATGATCATGTCAACTGTTTCTATATACTGAGATAATGAAGAGATTAGATATTTTCTCCAAATTTCTTATGATATATGTTTCTGTAGTTGAAAAGCTAAAATACTTATTTTTTGCTTCTCAAGACACAGGGTTCTTTGTAGTCTCAAACTCTACTTTGAGAAGCTGAGCCTGTAGAACATGTCTGTTATTATTGGAAGGATTCGGTGACAGGCTAGTTTTCCAGGAGTGCTTGTGTATGTGTATAAATATTCTTATGAGAATGTGTGTATACATATGATAATGTGACTTCATAGAAGAATTATAAGAATATACATACATGTGTGTATGAGAATATGTGTGTGTATGTGTCTGTGTGTGAGAATGTGTATGTATGAGGCTGCCTGACAGGAGTATTGAGAGGCCCCAGGATTCTGAAATGTTGTAGATGAAATAGATATAATGAAAGTTTGAATCAAAGGCATAAAGATCAGCAAAGCAAACACAGCAATAGTGAGAGAAAACAAACAAACAAACCCAAGGTAGGCATTTGGCATTTTTAAATTTCTGAAGAAGTGTATTTCTAAAGAAGTGTATTTCCTCTGCAAAGATAATGAATCAAGTAATGTCTCCAGTGAATAAAGATGGCTGACATAAGCTAGGCATGGTGGTGCACACCTGTAATCCCAGTACTCAGGGAGGCAGAGGCAGGTGGATGTCTGTGAGTTTGAGGCCAACCTAGTCTACAAAGTGAGTCCAGGAGAGCTAGGGCTACACAGAGAAACCCTGTCTCGAGGCGGGGGGTGGGAGGGAGATGGCTGTTATACATGCTGGGGACTGTTCTCTTGAATTAAAAGGAGAACTCTTCACTACCTGGAGAGAGGTGGACCATTTGTGACCATCTCCTTCCACAAGGGCTGAGAAATGTCTCTGTTTCATGGCCTTTGCTCAGAGCTTGCAGATTAGCTATCTTTACCAGTCACATGTGACCAAGGCCTGATATCAAATGGCGGGAATCTTTTTAGTGTTTCCTAAGCAGACAGTGCCTTTGTCCCTCTAAAGGAAAGAACAAACGTTTGTGAGCGGTGCCCGGGTGAAGTGAAGTTGGTTATCCCTGCGTGGTCTGTTGGAAGCCGCTGTTGTGTGTGCTGCACTATGTTGCGAAACTGAGACAGTGTTGGAAGCATCACCAACCTGGAAGAGTGAGAGATATGAGCCAAAAGCAGTGGGCATTGGGTGATGCTTTCTCCGTGAGATTGGCGGTGATTTCTCTGGGCACTTTTCTACATCTGGAAGATGGGTTTGTGTTTACTTCACCTCTAAAGGGGTATGAGGCTAGGGGGTGATGCTCTGGAAGTAGCTTCAGTATGCCTGTGCCTGGCGGTGGGAGGAGGAGGAAAGCTAGCACTTCCTTCAATTACTCATTCTTTGGTCTTCAAGGTGTTGAAAAGGGTACATGCTCTAAATCACCAGCCTCAAAGGCAGTGCCACTCTAGTTTTGTGACATGCTTTGGGGACTCCTGTTTGAAATGAGCTTTTTCTCTTCCTCTAGCTTGAAAGGTAAAAGTTGGTTTCCTGAGTTTTAATCTTTTGGCCAGAGTCTTCTTTGGCCACTGGACCATTTCTCTTCTAGGAAGTGTAAATGCTGAACCTGCACATTAAAAACTAGAAAGAAAAACTGCAAAGAAAAAACTGGAAAGCCTTTTCTAGAAGAGCCTCTTTGATATGGAGTAGTTGAAGAATGTGTGATGAAGGAAAGGGAGGGGAGGGGCCATTTTGATTCCTTTTCTGATGGTAGAGACCTCTCTTTTGGGGGGTAAGGGGGTAAGGTGGCGTACTGTGACTTGTTCTTGGGAAAGTGATGGAATTGTGGTGGAAGGTGAGGCAGCTAGAGGTTGAGATCTCCCAGGGCCGAGCATGGGTACCAATAGCTGAGTACATACCTTTAACATGTGACATTATCTGTAACAATATCACAGCTTGGCTTAAAGATCTAAGTCGTTATGGTCAATGTGTGTCCTGGTTAGTTTTATGTCGACTTGACCCAAGCTAGAGTCATTTGGGAAGAGGGACTTTCAGTTGAGAAAATGTGCCCATAAGATTTGCCTGTAGGCAAGTCTGTAGTACACTCTCTTGATTAATGATTGATGTAAGTGGACCCAGCTTACCTGGGGATGTTACAAGAAAGCAAGATGTAACAGCCTACAGGCTGGAAAAGGATCTTCACCAACCCTACATCTGACAGAGGGCTAATATCCAGAATATATAAAGAACTCAAGAAGATAAACAGCAACAATCAAGTAATCCACTTTAAAAATGGGATACAGAGCTAAACAGAATTCTCAGTTGAGGAATACTGAATAGCAGAGAAACACTTAAAGAAATGCTTAACATCCTTAGTCATCAGGGAAATGCAAATCAGTGACCCTGAGATTTCACCTTACACCCATCAGCATGGCTAAGAATAAAAACTCAAATGACAATACATGTTGGAGAGGATGTGGAAAAAGAGGAACCCTCCTCCATTGCAGGTGGGAATGTAAACTTGTACAACCACTTTGGAAATCAATCTGGTGCTTTCTCAGACAATTATGAATGGTGTTTCCTCAAGATCCAGCTATATCACCCTTAGGCATATATCCAAAATATGCTCAAGTGCACAACAAGGACATTTGCACAACCATGTTCATAGCAGCTTTATTCGTTATAGCCAGAACCTGGAAACAACCCAGATACTCCTCAGTTGAGGAATAGATACAGAAATTGTGCCACATTTACACAATGGAATACTACTCAGCAATTAAAAATCTGGAAATCATGAAATTTGCAGGCAAATTGTAGGATCTAGAAAAGATCATCCTGAGTGAGGTAGCCCAGAAGCAGAAAGACACATGTGGTATATACTCATTTATAAGTGGATATTAGACCTATAATATAGGATAAACATACTAAAATCTGTACACCTAAAGAAGCTAAGGAAGAAGGAGGACCCTGGGGAAGAGGATCAATCCTCATTCAGAAAGACAAATGGGATGGACATCAGAAGGGGGAGGAAACAGGAAACAGGACAGGAACCTACCACAGAGGACCTCTGAAAGACTCATCCCAGCAGGGTATCAAAGCAGATGCTGAGGCTCATAGCCAAACTTTGGGCAGAGTTCAGGGAATCTTATGAAAGAAGAGGGAGACAGAAAGACCTGAAGGGTACAGGAGCTCCACAAGGAAAGCAACAGAACCAAAAAATCTGGGGTCTTTTCTGAGACTGATACTCCAACCAAGAACCATGCATGGAGATAACCTAGAACCCCTGCATAGATGTAGTCCATGTCAGCTTCAGTGTCCAAGTGGGATTCCCTAGTAAGGGGAACAGGGACTGTTTCTGACATGAACTCTGGCTGGCTCTTTGATCTCCAACCCCTGAGGGGGGAGCAGCCTTACCAGGCCACAGAGGAAGACAATGCAGCCAGTCCTGATGAGACCAGATAGGCTAAGGTCAGATGGAAGGGGAGGAGGACCTCCCCAATCAGTGGACTGGGGGAGGGGCATGGGAAGAGAAGAGGGAGGGAGGTAATGAGGGAGGGAGCTACAGCTGGGATACAAAGTGAATAAACTGTAATATAAAAAAATTTACATTAAAAACATTTGTAAACCAAAAAAAAAAAAAAGAAAGAATATACAACTTTACTCTGCAATTTAAAAAAAAAGCAAAATGTGAGGAACAAGCCAGGAAACAGCACTCCTCTGTGGGCTCTGCATCAGTTCCTCACTCCAGGTTATTGCCCTGGCTTCCCTCAGTGATAGACTGTGCCTGGAAGTGTGAGATGAAATGCTTTCTTCCCCAAGTTGCTCTTGGTCATGGTATTCACAGCAATAGAAACCCTTAGACAACAAGGTTGCCCTTTAAACTCTAAAGACCTTTTCAAAGCAAACGCTTTGTCCAAATTATTCTCCCCCAGATCTTCTATTTGTTTGAGAGGATGTTCTTGCAGGAGATTGTAATTTTAATTTAATTATTATATGATAAATGTATCATTCTTTTACTTTTAAAGAAGCTTATCATTAATTATATGGAGGAAATCCATCATGGCATGTCAACACGTACATCGTGTGTTTTGACCACATTCACCCCTCTGCTTCTGTTTCTTACCCTCTTTCCTCTTCTGCCTTCCACATCCCAGTAGTCTCCCCCTTTACTTTCACATCTCTCTTTTTTTATACCCCTGGTCAGAATGACTGTCACCAAGACAACAACAACACGTGCTGGTGAGAACACAAGAAAAAATAAACCTCCACTCGCCGCTGGTGTACATGCAAATAAATAAGTGCTGTTGCTGTAGAAATTAATATGGAAGCCTCCCCATTAAGTATAAAAGTACCGTTTGATCCGTCCACACCACTCCTGGGTGTATATTCAAAAGAATCAGTTCGCTTACTGTAAAGACACTGCCTAAACATGCTTGTCACACCCTGCTCATTTTAGTCAGGTTACAATACCAGACTAGCTGCCTATCAATAGATGAAGGGCCAAGGAAAATGTGAGACATACACACACACACACACACACACACAAATAAGAATTTCACTCAACTATAAAAAATAAAATTAGGTTATTTGATTTTTTTCCCATCCCCATTTAAAAATGTTTGAACTTTCAGAGCCTCAGAGACCACAGTGAGCATTCATTCCTATCATTTAGCTTCTCCAAATGTTAGCATAGCACCGCCGTCCACCTGCAGGCTTTGGGACAACTCATCTCTAAACACTTCAGCATAGATCTCAGCGATGAAGAATGGGGCATCTTCAGCTACATCCTCAAGACCACTCATGATTTCCCCTCAGCTGTGCGTTAGAGCCGTCTTTCAGGGTCCAGTCGAGTGCCTCAGTTGTTTTTGGCTGCTGTGTTCCGTTCCCTGGCTGGGGCAGCTCTTGCCTCCCCATTGGTTCAATGACACTGGGTCTCTGAGGAGCCCCGTCCAATTTCCTGATGTGGGTGCCTCATGAATGCCTGTTTCCTCTGTGCATCTTCATAATACATACATATTATGATATACATATCATAAGTGTTTGTGATATTAAAGTAAGAAGGCAACTATTTGGGGATAGGAATGGTGCCTCTGATAGGGAATGTGGGGAGCAAATATGAGCCAATATATAATTATGTGTATATGGAAACGTAAAAAAAAACATTATTTTATGCTTAAATTGATCTTAAAGAATTATGTTAGCTGTCTTTCTTGTCCATCTGCAGAACCTTCGTCTTCTCAAACTGGAACTCTTGACTTATGAAGTGACAAGTCCTCCTTCTCTCTTCCTCCCTCAACCTAGTTCCACCATTACTCTTCTGAAATGGCTGCTGTAGACACTTTACCTATGTAAAATCATTCAGTCAGTATTAGGCCTTCTGGACCAGGCTTGGCTCATTCAGTGTGTCTCCAGAGATCACAGTGTCAATGTTTCCTTCCTTATAAGTAACACACTGTGGACACCACGCACGCACGTATGCACGCCATGCTGTCTGCTCATTTGTTGATGGGCACTTGGCTGTCTTGAGCCAAGCTGCTGGGCATACACTTCTTTTGGATGTGTACCAGTAAGTGGGATTGCTTGTCTGATATTGGAGGAGCCACGGTGTACCCTTTCCTTTAAGTGGCGTAAACACACTTAGAAAAGTGAACTCTCTTTGCATGTAAGGGCACTCATTAGCATTGCAGCCCTTCAGCCTGTTCCGGTGACTTCCTGGGAGGCCGTGTGTGGATCTATCTTTTCTTCATAGAGAATAAAGTACTATTTATGATATGAAGTACTATTTTAAAGGTACTATCTGTTATAAATATCTAGATAATATTTAATATACATAATATATAAAGTACTATTATAAAAGTATATAATATTTACTATATTATAATGCACCATTTATTATATAAAGTGCTATTTATTATAAATATATAAATATTTAATATATTACATATAATATATAAAGAACTATTGTATAAAATCATAAAATTTAGCTGTGTACAGATTTATTTCTTGATGATCTGAGGTGATTAGAATCAGGGCAGGATTAAAATCTAGCTTTCATTTGTACTTTTTGTGACTTTTAAACATTTCCTTAGGTTTTGATTGGTATTATTGAAATAGTGCATGGAAAATGAGTTGCCTGTGATTTCTGTAAGCAGTGTAAAGTGAATTAAAGGCTGCTTTCCCAAAATATATGGGATTTAACAATACGATATTGTCCTGGTGTTTTAACCCAATACCTTCAAATGCTAGTGATGCGACCGTAGGCAAGAGGCTAAGATATGAATGATAATTGTTATTTGGACGAATTAATCTATACAAATGTTTGCTACATAGAACACCCTTATTCAGCATAGGCTATTAAGACTTAAGTTAATGTGCTTAAAAGAGGCTTAGGTAATCCCAAGTGTCCCCTAGAACCTGGTGTTTTTAAATCTCTCACTACTGTTTGGCTGGACTTGGCTTCTCTGCCTTGCTGACTTGGGACTGAGGCCTCTAGAGGATCTTAGGGGGAAAGCCAGTGCTCCAGATGACTGATCCGCAAGTAAGGGAGAACAGCTTCCTAAGAGTGAGTGAGAGAAGTTTTTATGTATTGATGAGGTGGCAGAGTGTAGATAAAGCACATATGTTTGGTTGATTTCAGCTTCCTTATGCTTTGGCTAAAGTGGACTTGGGACTAGCCAGCCCCATTCCCTGGCTGGCCATGAGTCAAGAACTATATGAACAACATTCCTACGTTACTAAGTTGTTGGTGTGCTGTGGTTTATTTGAGGCAGGGTCTCATGTATTCCAGGCTGGCCTTGAATCAGCTCTGCCGACGATGATGCTGACCCCTCTTCCCCTCCCTCCCCTGCTGGATTGCAGGCATACACCGCCACACCCTTTTCCCAGCTGTTGTCTCTTAATGATTACTTGGAGGCTCTGCTGAGCACAGTGTGGAGTTCCCAGAGTTATTTAACGAGAAAGATGTTGACTCTGCAGAACAGCCTGGTATGTTTTGAAACTTAAGACAATCCTACTTCAGCAGAAAACCCAGATCCTATAATGGGGCCTCAAGCCTGTCCTGACTCCCCTGGGCAGCCCGAGGAAAACATGCTTCACATCTGGTAGGAGGTACCAGGAAGAGATGTGGCATTATATACACATCTTTAACAGAGGGGGGTTGGTTTCTACCCTTCTCTACCTATGTAATTCTAATGGTAGCAATAGTAACAAACATATCTAAATGCTTATATGTGCCAGGTACTATTCTAGGCATCTGTCTGTCTGTCTGTCTGTCTGTCTGTCTCTATCTATGAGATAGGGTTCACCTCAAACTCTATATGTTTCCAACAATGGCCTTGAACTCTTGATCCTACTGCCTCTACTTCCCAAGTGCTGGGGTTACAGGTGTATACCCCAATTTCTAGCTTCTAAGCACTTAAAGGAAAATGAATTACCCAATGTAATCCTCACAACAGTCCTCCGAGATTTGTGGTATGACTCCCATTTTACTCGTGGGAAAACAGGTTCAGACAGATGAAGTACTTGCATAAGACATGGCTCATTAGTACAAGAGTGAGGATTTGATTCCAGGTTGTGTGACTCCTGACTTTATATTTGCCTGTTGAGTTCAAATTTAAAGTCGACTTTGTTTCCTTTGTACTTTGTATTCTGGGTAAAGTATTTAACTATTGTATCATCTTCCTTTATGTTCCTGCTATGACAAATTTCCACTCTTTCATCCAGGCTAGCCATTCAGTTTGGGGCAAAGAAGACTTCTGGATATCTTAGAACAGTATCTGATTAATGGTCAACAATTGCACGCATCTCCAGGGAGTGAGATTAGCTGGTGCTCCTTTTTATTAATCATCATCACCATCATGGTCACCATCAGGCAAATGTAGGGTCTTTCACATGTTAAGCAGGCATTGCACAACTGTAGCTATATCCGTAGCCCTGGTGTCTGCTATTACATCAGAATTTAGTTTCCACCAATGCTAAAAAGCCATTGCATAAAAGAAGGAAGAAAGAGCTGGAAGGCTGCGGTAGCAGCAGACATTACAGTCAGGGCTGTGGACGGATCCAGAGACAAGTGAAGCCATCGTGGGCCCCAACCTCATGGGAGAGAAGAGAGTGAGTGCTCACCCACAGAGGCAACATTGCTATGGTGGAGCAAGTAACTCACATGTCTTCAGCTCTCTCCTTTAGCACATTCCGAGTAAGAGAGCTGGTGGGTATGTGGTCCCTTTTTAGAACAGTTTCTGTCAGGTTTACATTGCAGTGCCTGTGGGGTTTAGCCAACAGTTCAGCAGAAAATAGACTCATTTGATCAGGCTGGATGGCTGAGACACATACTGTATCCAAGAGAATTTCTATAGCAACAGGACTTTCTGAAAAAAAAAACATAATTTGTGTTTATGAATATCCACTTTCTGTATTTTGCTTTGGCTGATAGAAAGCACAGCCAAATTTGTAACTATAGAATTTGTGAAGGGCTTGAGCATGGTTTTCAGTATATTTATGTTACCTTTGCTTTCATTGAGTTTCTTTTCTTTTCCCTTTACCTGATTTCTTCATCTCTATAGACAGCGTCAATTTTGTAAACCTCCAAATGCTCCAGGACAGAAGTGAAATATTAGTGTTCGTTGGGCAGACTTGAGCTTGGGCTATCCTCTGTCCCCAGGGAGCTGATGTTCCCATGGAGCCTTGGTGGTGTGGCTTAGAACCATATGGCTCTGTCACTTACTACCGCTCAGCCCGGCTTTCTGTCTGTGAACTGAAGTGGTGAGGTCACAGTGTTACCAGAGCTGTTAGGATCAAAGCTTGGGACCTGGCTGTTCCAATAAGCTAGGCAGAGCAACTTGTACTCTATCTGCTAATGAAGGAGACAGGTAACAGTGAAAAGCAGAGAAAAGAGATTTATTCAATGTGACTGCATCAGGGAGAACAGCAAATAAAGAGGTCTAGTAGTCTTGTTCTAAAAAGAAAAATTTCAGAGACCTTAAACATGTATGTATGTATGTATGTATGTATGTATGTATCTCTCTCTCTCTCTCTCTCTCTCTCTCTCTCTGCATCCAGGCACATGTCTGAAGGTCAGAGGACAACTTGGAAATGTCAGAGGATAACTTTACGGAGTCAGTTCTCTCTTCTGAGAATACATCTCGGGTTGCCTGACTTTATAGAAAATGCCCATACCTTCTGAGCCACCTCAGAACCCTTTTGTGGGGGTGTCTGGGTGTGAGATTTAGGTTTAAGTAGAGGGTAAGAGGGATACATAACTATGTAGTTCTGGTCTAGGTGTGGTCCCACCCATCATTGGCCCATCATTGACTCATTATTGTTTTGACTTTGTCCTGTCCTCTAATGTGGTCTCAGAACTGTATGAAATCCCATCCTGGGAGTCATGTTCCTCTTCTAGCTGGCACCAGGGCTTTCCCATCCCCTGGCATGGGTTTCATGAAGAAATTGTAATTCCACAGGGTTCATTGGTTTAAAGAGTCTGATACCCACAGGAAGGGACATGCATACCTCTTTAGGGTATCTCTTCCTACAGTATAGTTATGGTGTCCCTATCTGACGATGTCCCTTGACGATGTCACTAAGTCAAACTTTAAAGCACTAAGCCTTTGCTGGGCAGGGAAAGTGTTCAGTGAGTGGAGAAGGGGAGGAGGAGTGGTCTGTGAAGATTGGATGAGTAAAGTTTGGTACACAGGTGGTATAGAGAAAGAATATCCAGAGCCGGGAGCTTTGACAAGGCTGGTAGTCGAGGATTCTTTAAACACCCAAACACATTTTCTGTTCTGTTTTCTTGGCATTCCTTCTCACCTGATTTTGGAACCTAGCCTTCTTTGCTCTTTCATTCCCTGATTTGCCTGACCTGCTAGAGCCCGAGTGTGCCCCATGGGGTCAGGAGACTGCCATCTTTGCTGTCCAGCAGGATCTAAAGAAGGCTTCAAGACTCACCACACTGGGGACTAAGACTATTGGGGTGGGGGTTAGTCTTCGTTAACGTTTTGTTGTTTGCTTTCCCTTTTCGTTCTCCTTATTTACTACCTTCTGTTGTGTGTAAACTTCTCAAGTCTGAATAGCAAACAGCTGTTCATGTTGCCATTGGAGAACCACACACAGTATATAATAAACAGTGTATCATGATAGGGAGAGCTTATGGAATACAGTGAAAAGGTAGGACACACTAGGGGGCCTAGAACCTGGATTGTGTGAGGGAAGCCTGGAAGGATATGGGTCAAGATGTTAGTAGTTGTTTTAAACAGAATGATGTTTCCTGTTCTGTAGGCTTACTTCCTCTCCCCCACCCCCCCGACCTCCATGCAGACCTGTAATCACATTAAAAGAAGAAACTGCATTGGTTTTTATGTGATTCCTTCCGACTGTGAGAGACGTTCTCCCCGTCTATACAGAGGCTCATGGTCTTGGTGGAAATCAGCAGTGGGATGTAGTGACTGGCTGAGTGCTCAGTCAGCTGACCCCCATCTTTCTGCCACCCTCACCTGTACCCAAGAGATCCGTGACATCATCTGCCTCCTGGCTTCGCTCACACACACCACCCAGGAAGAGGGGTTTTCATGCAGTGCTAAGATCAGTAGTTGGAGTTTAACTGAGTCTGAGCTGAGAATTCTCAAGTAACTTCTTGGGTCTGGTTTAGGGCAGGTTTTCCCACAGCCTCTGCCAATATCCTTTCTTGATGCCTTCAAGTCACAAGATTAGAGTGTGTTTGCTCTGCCCCAGGTCTCCCTTCATCAGCGTCCAGACACTTTTCCTGCAAGTAGGATTTCAGTCAGTGGGCACATCACCAGCAAGGGACAAATTAGACATAATTGCACATGAGTTTAACTTTAAGGTTCTGTGGCTTAAAGTGCTCTGCAAAAGCATGCCAAGCTGGCTGCTTTGTTCTCTCTGGGAACAGGATGCCCCGGAAGAAAGGTTACAACTCTTTGTCCAGACTGAGCTACCTGGGAAAGGGGGCTATGAGTAATGGTGCTGGCCAGCCAGGATGCATGGTTCTCCTGCCCTTTAGGACCACTCTTTTCTCCGTTCATTCAATAAAATGAAATTGACTGTCCTAGACAGCATCTTTACAGTGATCTTGGATTAGAAGAGGGGAAGCCAAAACAGTGGGAAAGGATGCCGGAGGGTGCATTTCAGAACAGGAGGGGGTGGGGGTTCTTTTCAAGTTGAGCTAAAGCTAGGGGGGCCATTCAGCAGTTGTCTGCGCTTTCAAAAGTGGGGGCTTGTGCTACCAATGCTCTGCTCAGTTTCCTAGTGAGCCCTGCTCCTTTTCCTCCATCATAAAGGAGAGGGTCCGTGTGCCAAAGTCTGCCAGGGTGGTGGTCCCTTTCAAGCCCAAGAGAGCAGCCTGAAGGAGTGTTGTGGCCCCTCCAGTTCTCACAGCACATGCAGGATTCTATAATAGGTAGCCCAGGGCCTGTGCTGAATGAATAATGAGGACAGGACAAGCAGGTCCTTCCTCCGTCCCCAGGCTGTCATATACTCAATGGCTCTTTTTAGAGCCAATGGGGGAAGCAGTAGAGGAAGGGGGGGGGTTGCTTGTTGGGGTGAAGAGTATGTGATGGGAGGGGCTAGAGGAAGGAGAGAAAATAACATGCTAGTGAATCCTGAAGGTGAGGCTTTCCCCTTGCATTGTGGATGTTTCACAAGAGACAGTTCTTTGCTGTTTTGTTTTACTGAGAGGTGTATGTGTGGTTGTCCTATACCTTGTACTTGTACACTGTCATTTATGACCACTTGAGACGTCTCCAGACACTGCTGGATACCACTGGTGGAGAACCATAAAGAAACAAAATCAGTTACTGGACCTTTGTTTTCTCGGGGCTCTGTTTCCCCTGGCCTGGCTCCCACCTGAGACTTTTATAATACCAAGTACTAGACCAACTAGCATGTGTGCTGGTGGGTGGTGATTTTATTTCAGCTTCATGCCCTTGGATTTGGCTTTGAAATAAAATGATCTGGGCTCCCTTCCCCCATGTCAAGAGCGCATGAATAATGAGATCTTTCTGCAAGAAAGGGGATTATACTTTCTCCCACCCTTTAAAGCCCTTTCTTCAAAATGTCTGCTATGAGTAGTGTCTTGGGCATCATTGGGACAGAAATGTCCAACACCAGATGAGGGGTCCCCTGTGAAGAGCTGCTCACCCTTAGTTGTTTGCATGTGTCATGTGAGGATTTAGTTTAACTGCAGATTCTTCTCCCGTGAGGCCAAACTAGCTCCTAGGTTTTCAGGCCACACTTGGAGTAATGAGGCTCCAGTAAGTTCCAACGGTTGACAGCGAAAGAAAGATTGGCACATGTGTCCAAGGGAATGAAATAATGCGGAGTGAGGTCGGCCTAGGCTTTGTATTGTCTGCTTTGTGCGAGTCTGATCATACACCCTCCTGTGACCATTGGTTCTGTAGCCTTTAGGGTGTTCAGACAATAGAAAGACAAGCACCCCTGGCGCTGTGATAAGCACTTTCAGGGCAGCCTGGGGCAGATGGCTGCACTGTCTGAATGGGCAAAGAAGGAACAGGGCAGGCCCAGAAAGGCAGCAGGGTGGGGGGCTATGGATCTGAGGTGTTTGCTGACTGCCTGCATTTACCGGAGTGGAGGCCTTTTAGAAGGTTCCCTTTAGTGGTTCCGGTCCAGGGCTGAGAGGCACCTAAGTACTCACCTCCTTAGTCCACTATGCATCCCAGCAGTTTGGGGAGACATGAAGAGCAGTTTCGATGTTCTGTGACCCTGAGCGTTCTCTTTGGTGGCTCCCAGGTACCTACAAAATGAAAGGGAGGGGATGTGATATGGAGTGTGAAATGAGTGACTTTTAACTCTGGTGACACAGAGGGAAGGCTGGAGGCCAGGGTACCTGATGCTTTGTACTAGGAGCTGGTTTGGCCATGAACTAGCAGGTATGGTGCTGTTTTCCTGTTTCTCAGCATGGCAACTTTTTTTTTTTTTTAATGACTTCGAGACAGGGTTTCTCTGTGTAGCGCTGGCTATCCTGGAACTCACTCTGTAGACCAGGCTGCTTGTCTCTGCCTCCCAGCTGAGATTAAAGTTGTGCAACACCATGACTGCCTTGTGCAACTTCTTATTTAAAAAAAAAATCTGAAAGTAATAAACTGTCATGGGGGGGGGGCATGAGACAGAATATTATAAATTCAGCTTTATTCTTATTCACTAACTATAATCATTATGAGCCCCTAAGCATTTCTTTCTTGTTTTATTCCTTTCTACATTTGTTTCTGTTAATATATTTTCACTATTTCTTTTTTCCCTTATGTTAAAATTAATTATCATTCCTATCAGTCTCAGGGTATTAAAGCAAATTTTTATGCCTCATAATTTGTTGAAATTAGAAGACTGTCAATCCATGTAAGTCATGGGAGATTCAAGTCTAGAACAGCTTGACTAGACTCCGCCCCCCCCCCTTTCCCCATGAGACAGGATTTCTCAGCCCTGGCTGTCCTGGATCTCCCTTCATAGACCAGGCTGACCTTGAACTCACAGAGATCCACCTGCCTCTGCCTCTCAAGTGCTGGGGTTAAAGGTGTGTGCCACCAGTTCCCAGCAAGCTGACTAGACCTTAAACCCCAAGTTCACTATCAATATTAATTTTAATATCTTTGCTCTGATTGGGAATGATTGACATATGCAGGAACACACATTTATGCAGAGAAAGAGGAGAGAAGACTAACGTATATAGTTTTAGAGACTACATAGTTTTATAGCTTATAAGTGTGCTTAGATAGACCACACTTTTCAAGCTTGTCAGCAAGGACAGGAGAGCGACTGTGGTTTAATTTGAGATTCTAGTCCAGATCTCAAGAGTCTTGGATTTGTCTTTCTACCCAGAAGCAACAGACTTTCAGAGTAACTACCCTGAAATTAGTGGGTGGACTTATGCATGCGCTCTGTTCACTTCTATAGTGTTGCGTAATAACAGGTCACCCCCAAACTTGTGGTCACTAATTCTCAGGGCTGAGAATACAGACAGGACTCGGTGGGCAGCAGCTTGTTTCTGCTCTATTTACTGGACAAATTAATGAGCCATGGCTGGAAAGACTCAAGCTGCTGGGTGCTGGAATCTGGCCCCTTCTACACTCGCGTACCTGCCACCTGAGGCTGGGATGGCTTAAAGGCTCATCCCACTAGGATCACTAGGATCACTGGGGTGTCTCCTAGCATGGTGGCTGGCTCGAAAGAGGACGGTAGTAAAGGGGAGGTGATGTCCTAAGAGCCTGTGTGGAAAGGCATAGGTTTTTTTATAACCTGATTTTGGAAGTCATGTGACATTACTTCTGTCATGCTCAGTTGGTTAAAACCATTGTAGGTCTGCCCAGATTCAAGGTTTATAGGCCCTCCCCTCTTTGGAAAAATTAAAGAACTTTTAACCACTTAAGCACACACATATACACACCAATTATTAATTATTAAACCTATACTGTACCATTGCACCAGACTGTTAGTAGAGATTTCTAATGGGGACAAGAGTAGAATTTGGGTATGTGGTAGATATGCAGAAAAAGTCACATTTTATTTTACATAGTTCTGTGTGCTGGCTCAAGTTTGTTTGTTTGTTTTTAAATAAAAACGAGTTGTTCTATGTGATTTTAACTTTTAAAGTCTACTAGTTTGTTTAGTTTATAAACACATAAGCAAAATCTTTCCTATCTCAGGGCCGGAACTATGTGATAAAATAACTATAAAGGACCAGAATTTGGTTCCCAGGACCCACATCAGGAAACCCCATTTCCAGGGGACCCAACACCTTCTGGTTTCTGCAGGCACTCACATACACGTGACATACATGAGCCCCCACCCCCCAATAAATAAAAATAAAAACAAATCTTTAAACTCCTTATCTCAATCAGCTATCAGGAGCAATAGCAATTGTACGTCAACAGTAGGCACCAGTCTGTCTGGCCTGTATGGTAGCTGGAAGACAGATGTTAGTAAGTGGTCTTGATCCTTTGTCTTTTTTTTTTTTTTTTTTAAGACAGGATCTCCCAGGCTAACGAGGGACTCACTATGTAGCACGGGCTGGCTTTGAACTTGTGACTCTCCCACCTCAGAGATTATATGTGCCCCACTGTGACCTGTGGTCTTGCTGCTTTCTTTCCCTTATTGCTGGCCAGTCCCCCCAGGAAACAGCACCGTGCCCATAGTCTTTTTAGAATGACTTCAGTGGAATTGAAGAGGAGACATACTTATGTTGGGTTGAAACATTTAAAGTTAAATGATTCCCCCAAATGAAATTAACTGCACTCACATAATCAGATCAGGAAAATTCAGTGCCATTAGAGAAGATGTATGGCTTTAATCAGACCAGAGTATTTCCAAGCTAATAATCTTCGGTGGGTTGGGGGGAGCAATGTGTTCCCCTCCAGCTAATGAAACAGGTGGAAGCAGAAATAGGACCCACTGTGGGTTTAGGGGTGCTAGTCCATACCTCTTCCCTGAGTTGCATAACAATTTGGTCATATCTTATTTTGTAAATAATTGCATTATTTAAGATTGTATCATTAATATGAGCTTGTAAGAGTGGCTTCCCCCACATAGGGCTTGAGATATGTTCTGGCCCAGTAGTGAATTTGCTGATACTTCCTGTCCTTATAGCATTTGCCACTTATTAAGATGGACAGAAACATAAAATAACTGATAATAAGAAGATTGGCTCGAGACAACCTTAAGAGAGACACCAGGCTGGTCCATCCAGCGTCCCCTCTGACCTGTGATGCTCTGAGTCACGAGAGGCAAAGTGCTGTAGATCCATCTGGGCTCTGCCGTTCTGGCTTTGAAAGACATGAGAGCCTGTGCCCCTGCTCCTACTCCCCTAGGCTGGGGGCTTGGGGGAGATATATCTGGGTTTCTCTGATGCAGCTGGTATTCCAACTCAATTCTGGCTGGATTCTGGCCCACCCCATCCTTCTTCCTGCCCTATCAAATCTGGAGAGGTGACGGCCGCTCAGCTGTAGTTTTCTTGGAACTCCTCACCCCCCAGTGCATCCATGGTCCCTGGTCTCTAGCTTGTTTTCTTCTTTTGAAGTAGTTAAACTCTGTTCATCTGGCTGTGGTGGGGTCCACGTGTAACCAAACCCATGAGAGGCTGCCACAAGGGTTGCTAGCCTGAGATACCCAGTGAGCCCCTGTTTCCACAAAATCAAAGACAAATAAACTGCTCAAGTGCGATTTCTTTCCAGCCTGGACATTACCTGCAGAGATGACAGAGATACCCATTTAGCAAATGAGTGTGTCTGTCAGAGACTTACATTGACTTAACTAGGGTATTGTATGTCAAAGCCCAATTGTTATCCCCAGGACCTTATTATCTGTCTGTGGCAATCAACAGATTCTCACAGTCATTTTCAAATTGAGGAGGAACTTAAAAACAATGGGTTTTGTTTTGTTTTAACTTAATATGTCTATGAAGTTATAAGGCTCAGTAAACCAAAATGCTGAAACATCCTTCCCATCAACTCTGGTGGTTTTGAGGGATTGGTTTGTTACTTAGATTGTTGTTTGTTCATTTGAGACAGGGTCTCCCTAGTCCAAGCTGTCCTCAAACTTGGGATTCTCTTTCCTCAGCCTTCTGGGTGTTGGGATTACAAGCCTGTGCCATCATGCTTTGGCTTTTCAAATTGCCATGGAAATCATTTTATATCAGGAAGGATAAGAGAAAAGCCATGAGTACACTCCTTATTTTATAGAATCAGGCTGACCATCAGTTGTTTGCAAACATCTTAACTATCTTTGATAACCCAGTTTAAGGACACTTAAAAGAGACATACAGCTGAGTTGGGGCTTTCTAAAAGACTTGCTCCATCTTGGATGCTGGGTTGCAAAGCGCACGGGGCTTCTGCCGACTGCTTTAAAAGACAGAATGTGTCTGTCTGTGTGTGATCTCTTGGGTTATGAATCTCAGGACTTCTTCAGGTTACCTGTTGCACCCTCATGCAGCTCACTCATATCCATTTCCTTGACCCGCAGAGGAATTCGCAGAGGCAGCCCAGCAACTCACTTCATAGTCAAGAGCTGACTCACAGAGGAGACAGGTCCCACAAATTATCACGTAGGGTCCATGGCCCCTGTGTCTTGGTTCCATCATTTGACAAGTGGAAATAATCATACCTACCACACACAGGTCTTGTCAGGATTAAATTAGTCTCATCAAGGGCTTAAGATAGCATCTCGTCCAGCTGTAAGTGGTCTGCGGCAGTTAGCATATGGTTCTCATTGCTGTCCTCATCAGCATCCTCACAGGCTGAGACTCTTGTTGACCTTTCTTCCGGCTGTGTGATTCCCTTGTGATGTGAGTCTTTTCTATCATGGTTCAGTGGGTAGTTTTTCAAGGAAAGAATATAAAAATTTCCCAGAGTACTATCTATCTGTCTGTCTGTCCATCCATCCCCCTTTGGTGATCTACCACCAAAGCTAGAAGTCCCTGAAGCGTGTGCTAGGCAAGTGATCTGCCACTGAGCTACATACCCAGACCCCAGGCCCAAAGTCCCTGGAGAACAGGGGAGAACAAGAGAGGGAGGGAGGGAGAGAGAGGGGACTTGTCTCCATCTCCCCACTGCTGGGAATATACCTTTTTTGCATGGGTGCTGAGGATAGACTCAGGTACTCAGGCTTGCCCAGCAAGTACTCTCCTGGTTGGAGGGAACGTGAGAGGGTTGGTTGGTGAAGAAAAGCCCCAATAGAGCAGTTGGGATTCTGTGAGGCTCAGGCATGGGTTTGGGTTGGACTCTACTTTTGGTTCAGTTGGGAACAGCTAGGTGCCCTTTGCCATTTAGTTTTCATATTATTTGCCTTTCCATTAGCTTGTGGATTTGTCCCACTGCAGACAATAACCTCTTTCCTCAGACAAGAAAAGAAGAGCAACTTGAAAGAAATGTTGCATTGCTTATGAGACCCAGAGACCCTTTTGTGCCATGAGTGTAAGAGGGGAGGTGTGAGGATGAGTTGCCCAACAAGCAGCAGTCGCAGGGGATGTGAAGGGAATTTTGAGACACAGGAGATGGCACCAAGCTCTCTTCATGTTGGTGCCACAAGCCAGAAAGGGGCTGCTCCGTCCACTAACTGAGGGAGGCAGCAAAGGTAACCCTATCCAATGGCGAAAGAAACAGGGGTGGGTGGTGTTCCATACTGATGTGCTGGAGTGGGGTGGTGGTGGTGGGGCTCCCCTTTTCTGAGGAGTAGGGGACAGGGGATAGTGGGTAGAAGGAGGGAGGATAGGACTGGGAGCAGAGGAGAGAGACGGAAAAAATTAGAAAGAGAAAGAAAAATGAAAGAAAGAGAAAGGAAGAAAGAAAGAAATAGGCATGGGAGGAGAAAAAAATAGAGCTGCGTCCCAAGTCACTGTGGATGAGGTAGTTGAGTTCCCACCTTCAGGGGAGGCATTAGCAGTTATTTAAAGCTTGTGGAAAAGAGTGAGCAGGCTGTACAAATGGACTGGGTTAAATGGCCTTTATTGACAATATGCCTACTAGTCTTGTTTCTTAATAGCGGATTGATGTGTGTGTGTGTGTGTGTGTGTGGTGTGGTGGGGAGGGGTTATAAGTCCCCTATTGCTAGCCTTTACATTAAAAAGTAAGTATATGGCATCATTTACTAAAAGAGTTTTTAAGATCCCAGTTCATATCCTTGAATGGAAATCCCATCACAGTAATAGAATTTGGTCATAACATTTCTAGTCTTTGTCACACTGTAGACCTATGGCTTGGCATCCCCTGCTGAGCAGCAGTTGTAGTATGTAAGTAACTTGTGTGTGTCACAGGGAGGAGAAGGCTTGTAACCCTGTATCATGCCAGGTGAACCACCCACTCACTGCAGTTTTAGAGCCCAGCAGACATGAGTACACACTGGCCCCATATGCTGCTCCTATAACTACAAACAAAACACAAAACACCTCTCACTTTGCCTCTCTGAGGCTCTACCCACACTATTCAATGTAGCTCCCTTCCTTAACTAGAAATCATCAAACAAATGGTACCAAGAATGGGCAAATTCATCCTCTTGACTGAGGAGATACCAGAGGAAAATATGCAAAACTCGTATCTTGGTTGAAAAAAAAAAAGGTTCCTTGAAGGGGCTTAGCAATGGAAGTGCCTGTTGCCCTATAGCAGTGGAAATACTGTGAGTTATAGTGAGGGCATACACACATCAATCGTTTCATGACCTCATTGTAGAGCCTTGTTTGGATATAGTAGTGATCTGGCATAAGAAATGATGGAAGCAAAGGTTATGATAGATTTACAAACTGTAAAGTTTGACTTTGCCCCACTGGATATTAGTGGGAGGATGGAGCTGAGAGGAAAAGGGCACACAGGCCGTAGAGTCCACACCCTGCTCTCAGGCTGCCTGGAACTGAAGCCTGGGGCAGTTGATACTGCCTTCTTGCAGTAACATCTGACTGGCTCCATAGCAGACTTGTTGGGAAGATGGGGAACTGAGTGACAGACCATGAGCACAGAGCCAGGAATGGTGGCTTCTGGGGGGACACTGTAGGGCACCACCACAAAGCAGGTACAGCTCTAGGCTTTTGACAGAAGCTCATGACATACCCCAGTTAGACTCTAGATCAACTTTGTGAGCCATTTACCTTCAATTTCTTGATATTTTTTTTCTGCTTTGACACCACTTTGATGTATTCACTCTATATAATTAAGAGACATCAGGTAGATTGAATATAGAATCTAGAATCCAAGTTCTAAACTGAGAAATAAGTTGGGGAGAAGGAAGGTGAGAAATGTCACCTTCCTTACAATAGTGGAAAGAATGTTGACATTAGAAAATCAACAGATGCCCACATTAATGGATGTAAAATTTGTGAGTAAAGGGATATTTATACAGTCTTAAAGTGTCTCCCAACAGGTATGGAGAAACATAGCTCATACCCCTGGAATCAAGTGATTAAAGTTAGCCACACCCAAAAAGGACAATCTTGAATTACGAGATGTGTGTGAGCCCAGTAAAACTTGCATTTTGCATGTGTGCTTAAGTGCAAAAGCTTCATATTTGCTTACAAAGAGATAGATTGAGAGCAACAGATGTTCAAGATGAAAACCAGTGGCTGGAGACTTTCAACAACATACGATGAAAAAAAGATAAAAGCTGACAGCTTTCTAGATCAGGAAAGCTGGAGACACGTGACCGCCAAAGGCAAAGGACAGAAA
Organism: Pachyuromys duprasi; assembly: GCA_028658305.1. NCBI lineage: Eukaryota > Metazoa > Chordata > Mammalia > Rodentia > Muridae > Pachyuromys > Pachyuromys duprasi. The sequence continues at coordinate 2,101,704 of CM053750.1, read as the reverse complement.
GAAAGCTAACCAGGGTGCCCAGGAGAGACCTCAGAGGTGGAGTGCTTGCCTAGCATGCTTGAGTTCCTGAGTTCAGGGCCCAGTACCTAAAAAGCAAATAAATAAAAACAAAAAGGAAGCTGTGTAGGACATTCCTCCAAGAGGGTTACCTCTTGAGTATAGCTCACACTGCTGTCTCTATTAAATTTCCTGGTTTGGGTAACTGTACTGAGGTTACATAATGGAATGTTCTTATTCTTAAACAACAAGATAAAATGAAGCATATACTAAAAGGCAGAGAGCTTGCAGCCCCAACCTCGAAGAGTTTACATTGTTAATGACGCCGTTGTCTCTGGCCAGCTGTGTTCTTGTTCCAGTCTGATGTGGAGGAGAAAGTCACAGAATGCTGACAATAAGAGAAAGATCATTAGTCTGAGCAGAAGCGGGATGCTGGGTACACTGTGGCTGTCTCCTCACTGGCTTTAGATGGCTGAGTAGGCCTTCAGGAGAAATGCTTGAGATTCACATGTAATCATTACTGAACTTATCGTTAGCCAACTTATTTAGGTTTGTGTGTGTGTGTGTGTGTGTGTGTGTGTGTGTGTGCTTAAACAGGGAGATCAGAGGTCAGAGTCAGATATTTTCCTAAATTACTCTCTTGTTCTGATTCTATGTGACATAGTTGGTGGTCCCCAAGGCCTGGTGGTCTCTGTTATGCTGAGTTGCCCAGCATCTCAAGACAGTGTTCAAGTTGAGTGCCAGCTGTATGGTTCCAGGTGAGGTGACAGTGAAGAGGATGATGACAATATTCCATCCTCCCTTGCGGCTGAGAAGATCACATGAGTTGGTGTTCATGAAGAATCTGACATTTGACATGCATTTTTTAATTGTGGTACCAGTGTAGCCATACTTAAGTGTCGTAGTATGAACCACACTGCTCCCTCTGCCTCCCTGTTAGAATAGAAGTGTCTATTCTACTTACGGCCTCTATGATTTTACCCTAAGTACCTCATGCAAGTTGAGCACACAGGATTTGGCGTTCATGACTGCCCTATTGCTCTTAGGATAAGACCCTTGAGGCTCACTCCTAAAGTAGTGTGGCTCAGGATTTATTCTGTTTACCTGCATGCACCAACCTGTGCTTATTTTCTTGCTTGTGGACATATATTGCTTCTTCTTTGGGCTAATCTGGATATCACTGCTGTGAATACAAGTGTTCAAATGCCTTTTGGAGTCTGTGCTTTCAATATCAGGGGATCTGTACCCAGAGCTGGGATTATTGGGATTATGGACAATTTTATTTGACTTCTATGAAGAGTATGCAGGCTGTCCCATCCCCACAGGCTGCTCCATTTTATTTCCTAACACACACACACACACACACACACACACACACGCACACGCGCACGCGCACACACACACACGCACACCACTCCAGTTTGTTATTTTTTGGGTTTTTTGACATGTATAATTTCCCTGAAGAGACATGATAAGCTAGGGTCAGATGGAAGGGGGGGAGGTCCTCCCCTATCCGTGGACTTGGAGGGGGGCAGGGAGAAGATGAGGGAGGAATGGGGAAAGTGGGAGGGAATGAGGGAGGGGGCTACGCCTGGGATACAAAGTATATAACCTGTGATTAATATAAAAATAAATATATTACTTAAAAAAAAGAAAGAAAATTCATATGCTGCTTTGTTGTCTTAATCTTTTTAAAGAGAGAGAGTAGAAGTAAAACATTTGGACAAACCAAGTCTGGTTAATCACATGCTAGTTAATCGATAAGCATTTGGACAGGCCAAGTCTGGTTAATCACATGCTAGTTAATCGATGTTGACCTGTACAGTTTGTACCAGGAGCCTTCTTCTGTGCTCACTTGGCTTCTCCCAGGGCTGAGAGCTCCCCACCCTCACCCCACCCAATACTCCTTGCTTTGAAGGAGAAAGGCAAGTTATACGTGGTTAAGTTTATGATAAGAATGTAGGTAGAACAGAAAGAGCCTTTGGTTTAGGTACTGATGTGTGAAGAATGGGTTGTTCAGTTTGATCTATAACTTGGAATGAACTTACACTGCAAGGACATTGTAAAACTCAATTGCAGAGTTTACCTTGAGGGGAGTCTACCCCCGAGAAACAAAATGGGAAAGGTCTGAGAGAGTTCTAGTTGTTTCTTGGCACATATTTCTTCTTGGTGTGCTTCCTAACTTTGTGAACTATGAGTACAAAGGGCATATGTGTGTGAGGGGGTCAGGTCATTGATTGCTAATCATGTTCTAAAGAGTCCTGTCCTTAGGGCAGAGGGTGGGAGAAGAGCTTCCTGGAAATGTCACCTTCTGGTTGAGCTTGCTAATCTTCTACATTTATATAGCCTGGTATGAACTGAGTAGTTGTAACCTGGTTGGCTGGGTGTGAACTTTGCTCACACATACTGTTGAGCTAGGCACCCAGTGGTGTGCATGCCCACATAGCTCACAGGTACACCCGACATACTGTGAATGCTGGCTTTCTGTGGTTGCGGACAGGGAGCCCTTCCTACTAAATACTGGAACATTGATTGGTGATGGCAACAAGAAGATACTCTGCGTTGTGTCCTTAGATAATCTCCGTTCTCAGTCTTCCCGTTGTTGACTCTGTCCTGTGCTTGGCAGCTATTTAATTCCAAGTCCGGGAATCCTAGGATTGTGTGGAAGGCATGAACACCCCCAGAATGGCTGTTTTCCGTCTCTCACAAGGACCACTTCAAGGCTAGGCCCACTCCATATCAACCCTGACCATGGAGAAATGATTGTTCTTTCTCAAGTCTGGTTCTATATGTAACATAAAAATAAACCAGTGTTGTAGGATTTTTGTGAGTGAAAATTTTAATTCCAGCATGAAGAACTGTGCAAAGAGGACAAGCTAGAGCAGGTGTGTGGTGTGTGTGTGTGTGTGTGTGTGTTGCACACACTGATCGACACTTTCTTAGTCTGTGCCTTTGTGAACATCAAGGAGATAGAACATGCCTTAGTTAATGATCCATTGCTGTGAAGAGACACCATGACCAAGGCAGCTGTTATCAAGGAAAATATTTAATTGGAGGTGGCTTACAGTTTCAGAGGTTTGGTCCATTATCAACATGAGGAGGAGCATGGTGGCATATAGGCAGCCATGGTGCTGAAGAGAGAGCCAAGAGTTCTATATTGGCATCCTCAAGCAGCAGGAAGAGAGAGACACACTAGGCCTAGCTTGAGCATTTAAAGTTCCAAAGCACTTCCTCATTGACACTCCTCCTCCAACAAGGCCAGACCTCCTAATTCCTGCCAAATAGTGTCATTCCCTAATGACCAAGCCTTGAAATCTATGAGCCTATGGGGGCCATTCCTTTCCAGACCATCCGCTATTCTCTGAACCTCCATGAGTGTTCTCTTCCCTTCATCCTGCACAGATAGAGGATACCATGGCTGTCCTGGTATTCACAGCCTTTCCTTGCTTGTTGGAGGTCTACTTTCGCAAAATACCTCTAATTCCTGCTGGCCTCATAGCGAGAGGGAAGGATGCTGACTCAGAGGATCACTCAGAATGATGCAGAAGACTGCAGCTCGGAACATGAAAGGCCACACACAGATGGAGGCATCACGGTGGTAGCAGAGGAGGTGCTCAGGGAGGGAATGGGAACTAAGAGGTTAGGAACAGATCAAGGGCTATTTCCTTCAACCTCTTTCAGCTCCACTTCCCATGGATGCAGCTATGAGCATGTTGCCGGGGAAAATCGACAGAGTGCACTGTGAATACTAGTGAGCTGGCCAATGAGGCGTTTGACTTCGGGATATATGTATGTACATGTATTGTGTGTGTGCCTACACTAATATGTGCATATGTGGAGGCTAGGTTTCTTCCTTCCCTGTTCTCTACCCTCCTTTTTGAGGCACGATCTCTAGGGAGAGATTGCAGGTGGACTGGCTGTCCAGCAAGCTTCCGGGAGCTGCCTGTGTCTCCTCCTGCACTGGGGTTACAGGTGCACACTTCCGCACCTGGGTTTGTTGCAAATGCTGGAGATCTGAACTCAGAACCTCACCTTTGCTCGGGAACTGCACATGGTTCTGCTGTACAGTACTCTGGGTAGCTCCCTGCTCCTGCCCTAGGAAGCTCGGAGACTTTGGGGAGGTCTGGGAAGAAAGGGACTGCCTGCTTTACAAACAGCGCAGTAAACTGGAAACCAAGGAACAAAAGTGCATCTTGGGGTTTATTTACCATTTCTTGATTCTAAACTCATTTTTTAAATCTTATTTTTGTTTATTTTATGTGCATTAGTATTTTATCTGTATGTATGTCTCTGTGAGGGTGTTGGATCTTAGAGTTATAGACAGTTGTGAGCTGCCATGTGGGTGCTGGGAATTGAACCCAGATCCTCTGGAAGAACAGTCAGTGTTCTTAACTGCTAAGCCATCTCTCCAGCCCCCATTTCTTGATTCTTTTTCTTTTCTTTCACTCCTCTTCTCTCTTCCTCTTTCTTTTAAGACAAGAACCAACTATGTATCCCAGGTCAAGCCTTAAATGTCTGATCCTTCTGCCTCTTGTCTTCCAAGTAATGCCATTATGGGTGTGTACCCTTATGCAATTAGACCTTTAGAGCATGATTTTCTCATTCTTGTTTCCACTTCTTTCTTTTTTTTTTCTTTTTGGACAGGCCCTGCTGGATAGCCCTGGCTATATGTAGCCCAGGCTGACCTTGAACTTCTGCCATTGTCTCCTGAGTGCTGGGATTATAGAGCCACCATGCCTGGCTTCCAAGCATATTTCCCACCAAATTCCTTTCTCTTTCCTCCTTTAAGCCTGACTTCATACAACATTCATCAAGAAAACCCACTCCGATTAATCCTATCATTGAGCAGTCTCTTGTTCCCCTTGGCTTTCCTATTCTTTGTGCTGTAATTCTTTTGTCCTTTTTCCAAAGGGGCTTCGTAACCTTTCTCTGCTCTGAAACGTGCTTTCCCTTGCTGGATTAGAAGCCAGTCTCTCCCAGCCTCTTCCCATCCCATTCCTTTTCTCTCCATGACGTTGCCACACACTAAAAGAAACACATTGTGTTGCGTCTACCAGCCTTAATTATAAGGCATTTGGAATGAGTTTGAACACTCTGAATCTTTGTAATTTTCTTCCAACATTTTGCACCTAGGAGACCATCAAATAAGAAATTTCCATCCCTGCCTGGCTTCATAATTGTGGATACTTCTGCTTCACAAATGCTGGCAGGGCTCAAATGTCTGGAGTAGAAACAATGACTTAATTCTGAAATTGTGCTCAGATCCTCTGAGGGCCCTGTGGTTGATCCACAGAGAAAGCCGCAGCTTGGCTGTCTCCTCTGGGCTGCAGTAGACACTCATGAGGGGGAATTTACATCTAGTACTGTGGTCCAGTCCCCAGCCAAGGAAGCAGTGCCTGGGGGAGAAGAGACCTTCAGATGGAGTCTGCAGCAGAGCAGCACATACTATATTTAAGGAGGTGGCCTTCTGTGTGCTGTGTCCAGTTCTCTGAGCTCTGAGTAAGACTCAGACTCTCAGAAAGCCTGTGTGTCTGCCTTCTGTTAACAAGGATCTCCATTTCCAAAACCTGGGGCCATCTACTTTCTAAGTATGGTGATGTACTGCCTGTTAGAATAAACCAAACACAAAATGTTTGCAGGTTTGTGGCCCTAGTGGTCAATGCCTTCCCACAAGAGAGGGTTCTCAGTGTCATCTGTATATTTTCCAAGTAGTTTACACAGGAAGGGCTGCATACATTCTCTCGAGTCTGAAAAGTGTTCATGAGGCACACCCATTCTTACCAGTTTAACTCCCCACACCAGCCATTCCATCTCCTCCTCTGGCTCCCTGTGCTCATGACTGAAAGCAAGAAAAATAACTTACTGTGCTACAGTGGCAGAAATGCACCAGAAATACAAAGGATATTGAACAGTAGACAAAAACCCAAGA
>CM053750.1:2079717-2095278 GCA_028658305.1 Pachyuromys duprasi | reverse complement strand
CTACCACAAGTGCGTTACTTGCAAGTTATGTGGGAGGTAGATGTTAGTTAAAGTCATCAAGTAAGAATACTGAATTAATTGTAATTACTCTTGAAAAATTAGCTGCTATAATCTGTTGCTAGCTGTAAAATATTTTGCACTTTTAAATTGCTTATTTAATGACTGTTTATGCAGTAACTTAGCTATTAATTTAAATATACATAATTTAATTTTATTGGTCTATAATTTCTTATATATATGTATAAAACGTACTTTGATTATGTCCCCTTGTTATCCACTTGCATCTCCATCCTCATCCTAGCAACCTTTGCTTCTGAAGTCCTGCTCCTACTTTTTCCTGCGGCCCACCGCATTCACTTAGGGTTACCTGTGTGAGCTTGGATGGAAGGTATTTACTTGAACAAAGGCAGCTCAACAGTGGCTACACCACTGAGGAATATAGCAGCCCCTCTCCCAGCAAGGGTTAAGTGCCTGTGGGTTCTACAGGGAGGGGTTGAGCCCCTCCCCCATGCACGGCGGGTGTCGGTGGTCCATAGCCATGGCTGCCGTGGGAGTGTGGGCACCACAGCCCTGCTGTGACGAAGTCAGCCGCTCACAGCTTTCCTCCCCAGCCTCTGGTTCTGAGACTGGAGGAATGGTGCACACCTTTAATCCCAGCACTTGGGAGGCAGAGGCAGGAGCATCACTGTGAGCTCAAGGCCAGCCTAGTTGACATAGTGATACTCTATCTCAAAAAAAAAGTGTGTGTGTGTGGTGTATAGTATGTATGTGTGTGGGATATGTGTGCATGTATGTGTATATGTGCGTGTATATGTGTATGTGTGTATAGGTGTGTATGTATGTGTTTTAAGTGGGGGGGTTGTATGTTATGGGGTCTCTGTGTGTGGTATGTGTATATGTGTGGGGTATGTATGTGTTTATATGTATGTATGTGTACATGTGAGTGTGTGTTTATGTGTATATATGTGTGCTTGTCTGTATATGTATATATGTGTGTATATGTATGCATGTGTATATATGTATGCATGTGTGTGAATGTGTGCGTGTGTGTGTGTGTGTGTCTGCATGGTTTTATATGATCCTTATACAGTATCTTCATAATGTAGGTAGCATTATTCTTGTTTTAGCAGTGAGGAGGAGCTGAATGTCTAATACTAACTCAAGACTGAGTGTGACGCTCTCAAAGGTGCACTCAACCCCCAAGTCACTATCTGCCTTTTGCCGAGCCACACCTCATTTTGTTCAGCTGATCATTGCTGGGTTAAGCAGATTTACACCTTTAGAAAGAGATGGGCATAGAATGGAGAAGGATGCCTCAGATTTTAAGTTATATTTTCTCAAATGTGTTCAATCTTCTGCAGATGAATGGATCACATGAGTGACCTTGCTTTGTTCATGTGGCATGCCATGGCATGTCATAGTTTTTGTATTCCTGTTGTCTGACTTGAATCCTAAATATTATCTCCACTGTTTTCCTATGTTGGACTATGTCTGAGTTTTTGTATCTCTGAGAAATTAAGCTTTAATTTTATTCCTTAAAAACAAGATAGTACTGATGTTATAGTTTCTTTTTTCTTTGTTTTTGCTTTTTAAATTTTATTTTTATTTTTATTTTTGGAGACAGGGTTTCTTTGTGTAGCCCTGGCTGTCCTGTGTCCTGGAACTTGTTCAGGCTGGCCTCAAACTCAGAGATCCACCTGCCTCTGCCTTGCAAGTGCTTGAAGAAAGCCACCACCACCCTGCTTTTATATAATGTCTGCAGATTAGGGAGCTATCAGTAACTGTGACTGACAGGCGCCAGCGCTCCTTGCTGGGAAGCAGCAGCTCTGCAGAAGAATGAGAGGCCCTGAACTTTGGAGTCAGAGTTGTCTCAGTTCCAGCTCTGTCACTGGCTTCTTCATGATCTTGAATGGTCTCAGCTCACAGTACCTGGCCTGTCTTCAGTGTATGTCCTATTCCAGACATCAGAGAAAGGGATTCCTATGGAAGGAGGAAGGTAGAGACAAAGAGATGAAGAATGAGGCACTGCCTCATAGGTGTTAATCATTTTTATGGTTTTTTTTCATGTGTGTGTAAGAAAAGATTAGAGACAGGGTCTTTAGTTCAAACCCATGCTAGTGTGAAACTAGCTTTGTAGCCTATGGTGGTCCCAAACTCAAAATGCTCATAGGGAGACAGAGGCCATTGATATTTAACTAAGTCTGCTCAGTGGTTCTAACATAGACTGGTTCTTATGGGTGTTAAATTTGAGTTGACCTTCAGGCCAACAGTTTATTCATTGTTAGTAGAGAACAGGAAGCACCATCTTAAGACTATATCTAAATAATTTGGAACCTTTTGCAGTAAGCCCTGGCAGGCACAGGGTCTGGCTGAGCAGAGTTGAGCTAAGTTCCTTCCCATTGTTTAGAAACAGCAACAGATTTGAAAATTGTCCTCTGTCAATGCAGTCTCAGCTTTCACCTTGCTCTTGGAAACTTAATGCTTTCCTGTTCTGCACTGAAATCTATGAGGAATGTGGGTGAAGGGGTATGGAGAGGAGGCAGAGCCAGATGGAATATTCTCTGGGCCTTCCTGGTAGCAAGCGGTGATTTGGCTCCTAAAATATTTCTTGAAAATTACCATTATGCAAATAAAAATCTAATCCCAAATCTAAGAAACATTAACTTTAATTCTTCTCCCAAACTGAGCAAAATCCTAGGACCCTCTTTCTCATCCCCCTCAGCCCATGCACGGTGACACTACCACAATCTGCTTTGGGTTTCTAAATTTTGAAAAAGTCAGATACTCCTGCTTAAATTTATAGTGGACAGAATGAATTTTCCTTTGGTCTGTGAGAGTTAGCAATGAATTTCTGCTCTGAAAGGGCATCGTTCAGACCTGAACGGTCAAGTGTAATGTTTACGTTAAGTATTGGGCCCTTTTGCATGAGTGGGATCAAGAACCCTCTCTCCCTGTGTGTGTTTCTGTGTCTCTGTCTTGTTATCCCCCCCCCCATGCCCTGTGTGTATTATTTAATGACAGGATCTTGCTGTGTACCCCAGGCCAACCTTGGGCTCATCATGTAGCTCACGATCCTCCTGGCTCAACTCCGAGTTGCTGGGATTGCAGGCATGTGCTATCATCATACCTGGCTGCTCTGTGGATTCTGTACATTGTAGGATATTTACAGAACAAGAGCAATAATTTTCCCGAGGCCTGGACTATTTTCTAATTCATTTTCTAGTTTAGAAATGACATATCTCTTCTTAATACCCCTAGACCCCAGTGACTCTGGAATGAGAAGGGATTGTGACACGTGTTGGGAAAGCCTTTGTATTTGTACCTTACCTCATGGTCTTGCCCCATCTCAGAAATTCTTCCAATGCTAAATTTGAAGAGTTAAGAGTTTTTCCTATTAAAATATGGCTCTAGAATATTTTTCAGCTTTGCCTTGCCTGAATGGGCCTGGGTTGTGTGTCGATTTCCAGCTTTGGGAAGGTCTTCGAAATGTGTGATGGGGGAGAAATTCGAGGAATGGTGTGGGAGGCAGGTTTCAAATAAAATTCACTTTCCCTTAGTAGATGGCAACGATGACTGCACTTTCTCCCAGTGGCAGACTTGGTGTCATGAGAATTGGGAGGACCTGATACCCTCACCTTCAAGTCCAAGCAGCTTTTGCAGCTGCTGTTTCCTTGGTCTCTGGTGGAATGGCAGCGAGAGAGAAGGACCTGGGCCTGGCAGCTGCAAGCCCAGCATCTCTGTGACCTGACAGAGCCTCCAGGGTTCCAAACACCTGGGCTGGGCACCTGCGTTATTATCCTACTTTAAATCAGAGTGCCTGAAAACAAGGTTGCTAACAACTTCAAACTCAGGCTTGTCTGTTTTTCAAAAGGAAATCAGTTTTAGGGAAGTTTGATCATGGGGTCCTTGAGGGTTTAAGTAGCCGTGGAAAGCTTTGGGCAGCTGGCATGAAACCAGAATTTTCCACAGGTCACATTTCCTTAATGTGTCAGCCTTCTTAAAATCTTATCTTTTGGTTCTTTCATCTTTTTATCCCATTCTCTTATCTCTGCCCCAGTGTCTTAGAGTGGAATCTCTGTCTTTTAGTGTCTTCTTTGGGTATCAGTCCATGCTTCCCCCTATGAGCAGTTCTTAAGCTCTGGGAGTGGGGTCATATGTATTTACATATTCTCTGTAAGGCAATACAGTGCCCAAGCTAGAGAATATGGGTCCACACCCAACCAAATTACATTCCTGAGGATATCTAGGATTCCTTGTAGAGAATTTGAGTCACACAGAATAACAATGTGTACTTAAAATACTAAATGGTGGGTGTATTTCTGGGAATTGATTATTCCTATCACACTTCTAATCCGATTTTTCTTAAAGGAGCATACCTTACATTTTCTTAAAGGAGTATACCTAATACCATTTCATGAAGCCAGCCATGGTGTGGCTATTCCTGCCAACTCTCCCTTGAGCACATTTTCCAAACCCAGGCACCTTGTCGTTATGCCAAATCTCAATTGTGTAACTGTAATAAAAATTCCAGAAGAGACCTTGTGAGTCATACTTTGTGTCCGAACCGCCTGGCACAAGGCAGCCACTCAAATATTTGCGAACAGATGAATGGATTGAACACCGAGGACATGGTGGCCTTGGTGTCCGCATGAAGGGAGCAGGTAGTGCGTAGGATCAGTTAAACAGTGTCCACACCTTACCAAAGGGTAGGACTTGGGCTAGTTTTCCGTTGGGGTTGTGTGGGTGTTCTTGGCAGCGGGCTCAGGTTTCCTTCCCGTTCTTACACTTTCATTTCCATGTCTTGTGCTCTCTTTTGTTCTGCTGCCTATGTTTCTGGGTAAGCTCTCCCATGTGATTGCCATAGATTGTAATTGTTTCCGTCTCTTAGCCACTATCAGCTGATTTGGGCATTTTGTTCTCATTAGCCCCACTATAACCAACTGGGCTAGGCAGCCACTTGACATTTGTGGCATTTGTGACTTGCCAATGCTTGAGGAAGCTCTCCTGCAAAAAGGCATATTTCTTAGGGAGTTCTGGGCAGGGAACGAAGATGCCCCTCAGAGGAAATCATGGATAATCAAGTTGTTTTCAGGTGAAAGGAACCCCAGAGCTATTTGAATGAATGGTTTCTTGGGTGTGGTGGTGACACTCTTGGTTTGGTGATGAGTACAACAGTGGGCTGTGGTCCCCAAGGATATCAGTTCCAGCCCTGAATGTGTCACTGCCCCAGAGAATAGCCACAGGCAGTCCCTTCCCCCTCAGTGACCGTGGATTCCTAATTTACAAGAGATAGGACCTGCCTCTCGGCTCATTGTGAGAACCACACACTAACGTGGGCAAGTGCTTTGTAGGCAGGAAAGTCATGTCCACCGGAAATTATCAGCTTCATGATGGCTTTCTAAGTGGCAGGGCTGTTATTCATGCCAAGAGCCCTATCGGAAGTCTCCAAGTGAATGATGAGTAAGGCAAAGGTCTTCACAGCACCCTCTGGGATCCAGAAAGCATCTGCCTCTGCCTTGAAGACTTTTTCAGTCTCTTAACCTTGACTTGCCCTTGGGTGGCAGGCCATCACAGGCTTTTCCACATGGAAGGTGAGGTTGAAGTATGTGGTGAAAGGGCAGCGGGCCAGGTCTGTGGAAGGTTGGAAGGAAGAAACTCACACATGAGGGTGCCCTGACAGAGAGCACTCCTATTTGCCTGGTTCAAAACCTGGTGGTCTGACAAACCTTCTATGGAGTGGAATCTATAGGCTGCCCCTGTGTTTGAACCTTTTCCTCACTGCAAATAGGCAAATGTAAAATGACCCCATACAGATATTCGAGGCACTTTTATTAGCCTTTCCAGAGAACAGATTATTTATCAAATATTTTTTTCAGAGAACATGCAACCTTATTACGAGAAGTATGGTGGCAACCCTGACATAAAATGTGTCTTCTGTGAGTTTATTTTTAAAATACAGGCAGTTTGAGGGTGCAGAGACAACTCAGCAGTTGAGAGCCCTGGCCACTCTTCCAGAGGACCCAAGATCAGTTCACAACACTCATGTGGTAGCTCACAACTATATATAACCCCAGTGTCCGAGGCTGGAAGGTCACAGGAGGCTTCTGCCTCTTCTAGATAGGTGGTTGAGGCTGGAGAGTGGTTCCTTTTGAGTTGGATGCTCATGCACACAAACACCTTAGAGACCGTTAGAGATAGGTAATCCCTAGGAATTTTAATTTGCTTCAGGCTTTACCGTCACTGAGGATCCCATAAAATGATTATTAAAATGAGAGATTAGAAGTGATGGGCTATTCTAGGGCTAGCTTTTAGGAATAGTTGAAGATTAGATGATGGTATGGGTGTGTCCTATGGTTTGGATTTGAATGTCCCCCAAAGCCCCATGTGTTAGAAGTTTGGCCACTCTCTTGTGGTATTATCTGGAGGTGGTGAGCCTTCAGGGGCGAGTCTTAATGAAAAGAAATTAAGTCATTATGAATGAGTTCCTGAACATAATATTGGAACCCCATCTCCTTCCTGTTTGTCTCTGCTTTTCATCTCCCATGAAGTAAACATCTTTCACCTGCCACCAGAAACCCAAAGCAATGGGGCCAAGTGGCCATGGACTGAGACTTCCGAAAACCATTAAATCAAAATTAGCTTTTCTTCTTATAAGTTGATTAGTTTCAAGCATGTTGTTATAGTAATGGAAACTTGACTAACATAGCATAGTAGGTATCTTTTAGGAAAAGCCTAGATAAGAGAATCATAATCTGATTCATAGTACATTTGTTGTGGCTTAAGAGGTAATTAGAGAGCCGTTTGTATAAGGAGCCATCACAGGTATGAGGGAGATGGGAGAATGAATCCAAAGAGAGTACCTTCTTTCTAGAACCCCCAATTTGGAGAGGGAGACATGACGGGGCTACAGTGGGACTCCTGTGGTGAGTGCTTCAGTGTGAACTGAAGTGTGGAAGAGTGTGGGTTCAGACCCTGGAATCCACAGGGGCTTGCTGAGTAGCTGTTGAAGGTGGCACGCACAGAGATGGGAGGATGGCTTCCCAGGATGTGAGAAAGGCAAAAGCGAGGGAGCAGTAAGGTCCTGGAATACAGTACTTAACTGCCATGTATGGAGGAAAGGAAAACTGTCCTAAAACCTTCTTCTATAGGAAATGGGGTACTGTGAAAAGTTTTGAAAGAAGTAATGACATCAGCAGAGCTCTGTTTTAGGAAGGTGGGTGACAGCAGGTGAATGAGTGGTCAAGCAGTGTGGCCCAGGGCTTGGGCACATGCAGGGGCAGTAGAGGGCTAGGAGGCTGCTGGACAGCAATTGTGCCTTCCTGGAATGAGAGAACTCTTTTAATGTTCAGATCAGAAACTGGGCGATTAGATCAGAGCTAGACCTCTTGCATGAAACCTTGATTTTGATCTCCAGCACTACATTAAACAACCAAAGAAACAAACAGAGATGAGGTTGAGTTGATTAAGAAAAAAAGATGCTTTGACACATGTAAGCCTTTGTTGTTTCCTCCTGGTATCATTGGTTGGAGATGGGGTCCTTCTGGGAGGCATGGAGCCGCAGTGGAAAACAGGGAAGGAGAGCACAGAAACAGATAGGCAAAGGTAGGCAGAGCGCCGCCCCTCTGGGCGCCACTTCTGTGACAGTCTGGCCTCAGCGCCCATCCCCTCCTATCCCTCTCTCCCGCTGCATCCCTTTCTTTATCATCTACACACACATTTCCTGAGTTCTTGTGCAATTTATTCCATGCTGTCCCACTGTTTGGTCCCCGTTATTTCTCTTTGCATGCTCAAAAGACATTTCAGCCTGTATGTCTGATAAATGAGCAAACTACTTGACTCACATATTCTCAGGGTATAGATGAAATAAAGCTCAGACAACACATTTCCTAAGACCTTGAAGTAAAGACGGTGCACAGTAAATAACTGTCTGGTACATATTTCTGTGTTTATGGCACGTACTGCCAAATTTTATACTATTTCAGACTTAATCTCCCTTCCTTTGAGTTCCCTGAGGGCTCAGCAGTAATTTTAGATCTTAAGCACTTAGCATTGTACACACTGTAGTGAAATTCAAATGTTGGTGGGGTGTGGTTTGTAATTAACCTGTAACTATCACACAGAAGCAAGGCTGAGAGAGGGCTGAGCTGCACAGTCTGAGGCCTCATCTCAGAGAGAAAGAAAAGAGAACCCATATTTTGGCCTTAATTTTTCTTGTCCATGAAGGTTCTGTGATTGACTCCTCATTGGTCAGGTCTGATTTTAGCCTGGCCATCTTAAGAGTCCGCAGGTGCCCTTCAGTCCCTCCCATTTCTGCTGGCGACTAGCAATCCTGTCCCAACCTGCACAACTATGGGATTGACCTAGTTAGCACTGGGTGATGAAGAATGAAGAAATGTAGGCGCATGGACAAAATAACTGGGGTCAGGTGAGCCGTGGGCTCTGATGGAAATGTGCTAACAGCCCCAAAGCATGGCTCCATTTATTACGTACAGCTCAACAAGGAGGTGGGTTGGGTAATCTCGGTGTGGGGGGGAGGGGGGCGTTCCCTTTGTAAGGGAGCAGTCTCATGCAGTCATCTAGGAGGAGGAAGTTGTGGTGGATATTTTCTGTACATAATAAATGGAGCTATCTATACTGGACCTTGTCTGAGACATTGGGATCCTTGATATAGCAGTGCTCATATCATTAATACTCATCCATTTCAGGGCTCTCCACATGATCCCACATGTAAAAATGACAGATTATAGTTGCTTGCCTGGAAGCATGAAAGTGTGGGTCCTTTTCATGGGAAAGCAGCATTGCCATGCAAATGCACAGTGAAGACTTTGGTGATGAGGCAGCTGGATGCCGAGGGCAGAAGTGCAGTCAGGAAACTGTGAGGCTTTGTTCTCCACAGAAGTTCTAGGGCAAGCCATTGGAGTCAATAAACTAAGCCCGAATTAGAATAAAGTACGTAGGCTTGCAAACTTGCAAACTTCCTGTCTCCTCTAGTTTTGTGTTTTAGGTAGGTGTTAACCAGAAAGGTTGTAAAGTTTTAGATTCTGGTCTTTCTACTGCGGGACTCATTGATGTTTGGATCTGGAGAAGAAGTAGCAATTCCCTTGTGGATTGAGAATTCATTGTAAGTTCATTGTTCAACCCCAGAATTTTTGGTATGTATCATAAAGTCACTGCCTCTAAGCTTAGCTACTAGATACCTTCCTGGGTATTATTATGGATAGTGATGCCAGCAGGACAGGTTCTCATTGATTTGAAGCTGTCTGCATTTCACAGTGTTCCCTTACTGAAACCTGATTTCTAGTCTCAGTCTAATGGTGTCAACACTTAACTTCAGACCCACTCTTATTCTGTTAAAAATAATGCCATGCAGGTAAAGCGATTGCTTAGTGGTTAAGAGCAATGACCTTAATTGCTTGATTAAGGTTCGATTCCCAGCACCCACATGGCAGCCCACAAGCACCTGTAACTTTTGTTGCAGAGGCCAGAGAAGAGTCTCAAGAGTTAGGATCACATTCTGCTCTTGTGGAAAACCCAAGTTTCTCAGAACCTATGTCAGGTGGCTCATAACGACCTATAACTCTAGCAAGGGTATCTGACACCTCTGTTTTAGGCAGTCACCTGCATACTTATACCCATACCCACACAAAGGCACACCTGTGCACATACACTACACACACACATGCACACATGTGCACATGCACACATGTGCACACGTACAGGCACACACACGATTAAAAAGTATTTTTTAAAAACCCCAAATCTTTAAAAAAGCAAATAAAATCATTATTATAAAATGCATAGGAATTTATTGTAAAATTTTATTTACTTTTATGTATGTGTGTGTTTGAGTTTCTGAATGTGCACTCTGTATGTGAGAGTGCTCAAGGGGGCCAGAAGAGGCTTAGAAGTGGAGGTACAGGCATTTGTGAGCCACCTGCAGGTCTGAGTCCTCTGTAAGAGCAGAAAGCGCTGCTAACTACCTAGCCATCCCTACAGCCCCTTGGCGTTTTAGTTTTTGGTATTTGTTTCTTTAACTTAATTAATTTTTTTTAAATTTAGTGTGTGTGTCTGTGTGTGTGTGTGTGTGTGTGTGTGTAAGACAAAAGCACAGGTGAGAAGGAAGTGGACCAGCTGGAGAAAGGAGGAGGTCTGGAGGCAATGGGGATGGTGACATATGTGTCATAATGAAACCCACTTTTGGCATGCTATCTACAAAATTAAATCTATCACCATTCTTGGCCAAGACATAGAACATGACTTAAGCTAGCATTTGTCCCTTGCGAATGAAATGGTGAAAACTAAGGCTCTCCTAAGTAAGGAATGTTGATTGACAGGACCACCAGGTAGATGTCTAGTTTACTGTGCCACTGACGCAAATAAAGTGTTTTAAAATAACTCTCATTCTCCTGTATTTCTAGCGATTGTGGATGACGAGAGGCTGTCTGCAGAGGAGATGGATGAGCGGAGACGGCAGAACATTGCCTATGAATACTTGTGTCACCTGGAGGAAGCCAAAAGGTAAGGTCCCAGTTGAGTCTGTCTGTGCTCCAGTTCTTGGAGCTAAGCCTTGGGATAATGGTGTGGGACTTGATGACTGGAAGGTTCCTGAATGGGCCAACAGTTCCAAGGAACTCTTAGGATTGTGGGCGACCAGGAAGATACTCTTCCCTGTCACCTGTCATTTAGATTTTAATACACCTGCGCCAGCTCACACGCCAGGACTGACTCTTCGTCAGCCCTTGATCACATGTGTGTGTCCCACACTCACCTATGCATATGCCGGTGATAAACTCACTTGTGGTCTTGTGGTAGCAAGTTGTGAGATACCAGCTTTGGTCATAGAGAATTGAGAAAGGCCAATGTCAAGGGGCCAGGGAGGCTGTCTTCCTTCCTCAGAGCCTCCCAGGAAACTACAGGACAAATTAGATTAGTTCAGAGTCTACATCTCACTGGCTTGGACACAGGGCAGCAACAAGAGTGTCCCTCAGGCTGTGTACTCACCTCCAGCCCATGATGAGAAATGTTCAGTAAAGCAATGGCCTATGTGACCGAAGGTCATGGGTCACTAAACTATAAAGCAGATTTATGATAGTAATCTCCTTAACCTGTGGGTGTGTGGCCACTTGGGTATGTTGTCTATAAAATTCACATTGACTCTTCTCGACTCTTTGGATTAAGAAAGTGCTGGCTGTCTTCTCCTAGGAGAAAGTGAAGATAATGAGGCCAAAGTGCAAATACCCCTTTATCTGAGGGATCAGGAGGACTCTGCCCTTTGCTGACCTAGTCCTTGTTAGAGTCTGATATACTGCTTTGTGACACAATGAGCTAGATGGCCTCTTAATCTACATAGCCAATAAACAAACACTCAGTGAAGTGATCATGGATGCTGGTTATGAGCTAGAAGGAAGAGGACTTTACTCAGTGTTTTATGCAATACTAATCTGTGGTCTAATTTGGCATTAGCATTGCTTTGCTGGGGGTTCTTAGTGTTGTTTCAGCTTTTAACAGTGCAATGTAACTTTATGCTCTAATAATCAACTTTTAAGAATTATTTAACATGCCTGCAAAGTCTACATTTGGGTCAGAGAACACTGAAGAGTCCTTGCCAGTGTAAGAGTATTGAACACACACTCTTAGTCAAATTTTTGCTTAAAAAAAAAAGCAAGATAAAGGAAAAGATTCCTAGGCACCCAAACATGATGTGCATTCTATGACAAAGTCTGAGAATTAGTGGTAGGACTTTCCTTTTCTTTGCTGACATATGTTCAACACCCTAGGTGTGCTTTATTTATTTATTTTACATATGTTAAAAAAATAAAGCATCATGGGGGAAAGTTGGTAGACCTGATTTTTTGGTCCCAGTTTGCACTGTATGACTATGGGGAAGTCCCATTTTGCTCTGTAATTGCATGGTAAAGATACTGCCACCTGCCCTACTTTCTGTCTGGTTTTATTTTATATATATATTTTTTAAATCACTGGAAAAGGGTAAAGTATTCTGTGAGTGCTTGTACGGGCCACACTTCTGCTGGTGTGGCAGTTGAAAGCATAGCTTTCTCCTCAGTGTGTCAAAGGGACAAAAAGAAGCCTTTACAGCGTGTTACCCTCTTCAGTATTCCTGGAATTTATCAGTGAATATTTTCTTTCTCTTTTTTAAAGTCTGTCATGAGGATAACCTCAAGATTCTTCCAAGAAAACTTCTTTAGAATTACTGTCTTTGAAATAATAGGCTAGAAATAGTTTCCAGAGCTGGGGAATGGTTCAGCATCTCTTACCACACATGCGTGAGCCCGAGTTCAGATCTCAGGAATCCAAAGCCAGACATAGTCCACTCCTACCGTGAGATGGGAGGCAGAGATTGGAAGGAGCCTGGAAGCCTCCAGGCTAGCTATGCTCAGTGGTAGACAGCGTAAAACCCTGTCTCAAAGAAGGTGAGGACCAACACACGAGGTCGCCCTCTGTGTTCTGTTTGTGTTTGTCTGGGTGGTTCTGGCAGACAGGTGCCATAGCACAGGTACAGGTGTCAGAGGGCACCTGAATGCCACATTCACAGAAAAGCATACACACTTACATGTACACACACATTTTTAATTTAGTCTTTAGACTCAATAGATCCCTAGCTAAGTTCCAGCTGCTGTTTTGTTGTTTTTGTGTAGTCAGAAGTTTTCATGAGTAAAGCTCAAGGGATGGAGAGGTACTCAGTGGTTAAGAGAAGTTGCTGTTCCTGAGAGGACTCAGGCCCTGCTTCAGCACCCACACAGTGGGCAACACCATCTGTAACTCCAGTTCCTGAGTGATCTAATTCCTTCTTCTGGCCTTGGTGGGTATCAGGCAAATATGGAAAGTTAAATTTAAAAGAAAGTATAAAGACAGTATCCTGATTAAGGAATTGCAGTGTAAAAAGTTAAGAGCCTAATTTTAAAATGGACAGAGGTCAGCTTGCTATGGTAGCACACACCTTTAATCCTTGCTCTTGGGAGTCAGAGGCAAGCTGATCTCTGTGAGTTCAAGGCCAGCTTGGTCTACATAGAGAGTTCCAGGCCAGATGAGACTGCACAGTAAGATCTTGTCTCAAAACAAACAAAGCCTCCTAACTTTTAAGATGGACAGAACTTAGAAATAGACTTCTCAGATAATAAATAACAGATAAAAAATGACCAATAAAACATGGTAAAGATATTACACATTTGTTACTTAGGAACTACAAATCAAAACAATGAATTATCACTTCTTACTACCATCTGTAACACAAATGACAAGTTGTAACAAATGTCACCAAAGACATGCAGAATTTGGAGGCTGTGTATCGTGGTTGGATTGTAAAGGGATGCTGCTGCTTTAGAAGTACCTGGCAGGTCTTTAAATTATTAAGCATAGAGTGGCCACATGATTTAACAATCCCAGTCTCAAGCATGTACTCTTGAGCACTGAAAACTGCTTTCCACATGAAAAAAATGTATCTCCAAACCTTTATTTGTGTTAGTAAAACGGTAAAAATCAACCCGAATCCATCCACAGTAAATTAATGAATAAACAGAATATAGTGTGTCTACATAATGAAATAAATTCCATATAAGATAGTAAAATAAAATATATTTTAAAAGTCCATAAAAATAGGATGCACAGATTCATGCCATAGTATTGACAAATATAAAAATATTAGAATAGACAAGGCTGTAGAGGGAGGCTATTGGCAAGGCTCGGTGGGGGATGGAAAGAGGGTGAGGAACTGATGCTGGAGCTGGGATTTCTGTGCAGGATTTTAAAAACTGTTCTAAAATTGGATGAGCTGATTGTTAGCACATGTTTTCCATGCGGTCGTAGCCTGAGCGGGTGCTTGGGGTCTGGGCTGCTCATCAGGCTGCGGGAGTCTCAAGGCTCCCAGTAGGGTGCATCCATTTCAAGTTCGCTTGGTGCTTTTAGGGGACTCTGTCCCCCACAGGCTTCTGGACCAAGAACCTTTGTTTTTTTCTGCCGGTGAGTAGAGTCTTTGCTTCTCAGGTGCCAGCCACTGGGCACAGCTAGCAAGCATCTTCCACAAGAGTGAACACATAAGTGCAGGGCAGTCTATTACCTGTTTTCCCAAGTGATGCCTATCCTTTCTGGTGTATCTTACTGATTAGAATCGATTTATAAAGCTAGGGCATGTTCCAAGTTAGGGGGCTGCACAGGGCTGTGAATTCAGGGAAGAGACCTTTGGTGGGGACTCTAGAGCTACATTCCGTGTCCTGTGCCCATCTTCTTTGCTTTTGACCACAGAACAGATATGTTTGGCATGAACTAAAAGCATGTATCCTTTTTTTATTGACAGACACCCAACCAGGTGTTGGCTGATGTGGTACTAAAGATCACTGCCTTGATTTTTTTTTATTTTTTGAGAGAGAGAGAGTTTTTGTTGTTTTTGGTATAGGAGATAAAGCCCTGGACCTCCTCCATGCACCTCCAGCCCTGAGCTAGCTCACTCTCTGTCTTATAACTCAAGACTAAATGAACTTTTAAGTTTTCTTCTCAGATATCCTGCACGCTGGCTTTATGCTGCTTTTTGGTACAAATTCTGCTGACACAGGACTGGGCAGGCGTGTGCTGCTCCTATGGGCTTTGAAAGGTTCTGGCTGATGCCAGAATCCCACTATTTGGAAAAATTACTCCTTTTATTTAAAGAATTAGTACTGCTGAGCGCTTCTTACTAATTTATGTAAAATGTATTTTGAATCATGAAAATGAGTACATTTTTAAGAAAGCCAGTCCTTTGTTGGGGACAACTATAAAAAACCTTGAGTCTGAGGGTTCAGTTTGGAGAACACTAGGCTGAGGAAGGAAATCCACCTGGGGCCATTAGAAAGGTCAGAGAACAGAAGAACTCTTGGCAAGAAACGGACAGGGAATTTGGACATCACAGTTGAACACGTAGTTATGAATGGGGCCACTATTATAGCTCCTCAGGAAGGTCCCTGTGGCATCTTTTTTAAGGAAGGAGAAAATGCACACACAAATTTCGCTTATGCTTACTCTTTTCTGCCCTGAGTTTAAAAACAAGTGGTGGTGGTGGGGGGGAGGTGCCTCCCTTGGTGAAGGGGCTTGTTTAGAAATACTGTCTCCGCTGAGCTGGATGTGAACGAGGTTCTTTTCTATATGCCTAAGCCTGAGGTAGGTTTTTGTTTCAAATGTGCCCTGGAAAGAAAACGAAACATGGACGTGATTGCCTTTGTGTCCCGTTTATAACACAGATATCAAAAGGACACCCTTTTGTTCATCCAAACAAGCATTGATCATACCAACCTGGGTCCTCCTTCCTGTATATCCTCTCTAGGTGTGTAGATTTCAGCTTGATGTTCCTATCCTATAGGTCTATATAAGTGAGTATATACCATATGTTTCTTTCTGCTTTTGGGATACTTCACTCAGGATGATAGTTTCCAGGTCCCACCATTTGCCTGCGAATTTCATGATTTCCTCCTTTTTAATTGCTGAGTAGTATTCCATTGTGTAAAAGTACCACAATTTCTGTATCCATTCCTCAACTGAGGGACATCTGGGTTGTTTCCAGGTTCTGGCTATTAC